>CABHPP010118166.1:3277-15273 GCA_902168425.1 Peromyscus attwateri
AAGAAAGAAAGAAAGAAAGAAAAAAGGCTAAGGGAGGCAGAGGCAGGAGGATCTCTGTGAGTTCGTTGCTAGCCTGGTCTACAGAGTGAGTTCCAGGACAGTCAAGGCTACTCAGACAAACTCTGTCTTGCAAAACAACAAACAAATTAGGCCTCCCCCCTACACACACCCCAAAGGTGTATCTGAAACACGTATGTGCTATATGTGGAAGAAGGGCTGTGACTGAGGCCAGAAAGGGAAATCTTCAAAGCCGGCTTGGTACAGAAAGGATCTCTAAGACTGAGCTTCCTCTGGCAGAATGGTGGGTAATGACCGTTTACTGCAATCCACACCTTCAAGATGCCTCTGCCTCCTATAAAGCCATCTCAGTCTAGGAATGAACATCAACCAATCAGATTTGGCCTCATTTGCATGGTGAGGAATGCAGGACCCTGGGTGATAGTGGCTTACCCTGTCCCTATCCAGATGAATGATGGCAGCTCCAAAATGAAGACCTCACCCCCAGCACAAGCAGCCAGCATCTTATGCCAACAGTTGTTCTCTTACTGTCGTGTCTGCAGCATACTAAATAAACTTGTCATTTTTCTGCTCTGGTCTAAAGAGTGTCGTGTGTGTGTGTGTGTGTGTGTGTGTGTGTGTGTGTGTGTGTGTTGGTCTAAAGAGTGTCCTGTGTGTGTGTGTGTGTGTGTGTGTGTGTGTCTGTGTGTGTTGGTTTAAAGAATGTCGTGTGTGTGTGTGTGTGTGTGTGTGTGTCCTGCTCCTAATGGAGGGGGGTGCTGTTTCCAGAATGGCACAGTAGCAACTTGGCAACCCTGTTGGTGGCCAGCCCTCTTGAGAGTCAGAGGTAAGCTCATTTGAGTGTAGTCTCATCATTGGCAATAGAGTTGGGTTTTGCTGCCCTTCATGTCGTGTTAAGGGAAGTCTTCGGTGGACACAACCTAGGTCTTATTAATCAGCCTTCTATGATGCTGTGAGTTAACTGTGTCCCTCAAAATTCCTGGGCTAGAGACTTAATCTGAAAATCTGTTCGTGGTGTTTATGGGGGGTGGGCTTTAGGAGGTCACTGGAATTAGACTTCAGAGGGTTGGGCTCTGATGTAGCCATTGGTGGCTTTACGAAGAGGTAACTGGAGCTGATAGACTTGTTTGTCTTTCCATGTGATGACCTCTGCCACACTATAATGCAGCAAGAAAGTCCTTGGCCATGGCTGAGCAGACACCAGCACCATGCTCGTGGCTTCCTGGCTTCCAAAACTGTCAACCAAGGAAGGTTTTCTTCTGTAGTACACAATTTTGTTTTGGTTTTAGTTTTTGCTTTTTTGAGACATGGTTTCTCTGTGTTGCCCTGGCTGTCCTGGAACTCTGTCCTGGTTCTGTAGACCAGACTGGCCTTGAACTCAGAGATCCACCTTCCTCTGCCTCCTGAGTGCTAGGATTAAAGGCGTGCGCCACCACCGCCCAGCTGGAAGCTTCTCTTCTCTGAATCACACAGGATCTGCTATTCCATCACAGTAGCAGATACGGACGGACGGCACTAAGATGCAGGGGTTTAAACAGCTGCCTACCCTCAAGGTGTAAGAGCGGGAGTGCAGAAGGGGGCCTGAGCAGCAGCACCCATCCATCCCCTTCTTATTCACCGTTATGGATGGGATGTGACCAGCTGCCTTCACTTCCCTGCGATGACCGACTGTGACTCGAACTGGGAGCCGAAATAAACCCTCTTGCCTACGTTGCTTTTGAATCAGGATAGTTCATCACAGCAACGGGAAAAGAGACTAAGGCAGCCAGAGATTCTAAAATTCCTGGCAAGGAACCCGTGTGCTTACAAGGGCCCATACTTAAATTTCTCCTGATTCTGTGGCTGTTGCTGAAGCTGCTGTCGGGAGGCTTGCAGAGAATGAAGCAAAGGAGCAGAGGACTCTCTCCCCAGAAAGAGGAGGGAAATGGTCAGAAAAACAATCAGACTCTCCAGAGCATTTAAAATCAGTTTTGTGAGTTGTAGAGTGAAAGCCACAGTTCTGTTTAGTCTCCAATAGGGCAGGTATAAAACTGTTTCTTCCAAGTAGGAAAGAGAAGCACACATGAAATAGGCATCCGGGAAAATCCCATTGGTATTGACTTCAAAGCTATTGCTTTTGGAGGGAGTTCAGTTCTCTCCCTCCCTCCTGCCTGCCCCTTCCTTCCCTGCTACTTTCTTTTTTCCTCTCTTCCACTCTCCCCATGCCCCTGGGTTGAATGCTAAGCACGGATGCTATCCACTTTGGCCCCAAGATACTTGATCTCTGAGTCACAATCAAAACCTGAAGAAGATAACTTCTTGGAGGTTTCATTTATAACCTCAGTTTTTTAAAAAAAAAACAAACCCACCTTAAACCTAACATTCCTAAATAGCAAATTAGATACTGCTTTGGAATTTTCCTTCTGCTTGAACTTGATACCCGTTGTTAATAAAATGTCAGTAACATCTCAAGCTAAGCTCCCCTGTGCCTGGACCAGTGTAAGGCTTCATCTGCATCCGTCTCTGCTTTTTCTAATTCCATGAGACAGACCAGAGGTGACATACACCACCTCATGATTATCCGTGGGATTCAGGGCTGAATATACTACACATTCTCTCATTTAATTTTTATGACCTTGTCAGATTGATGACATAATTTCCATTTCAAAACAGATGAGGAAAGTTAAGATATTGAAATAGCTTGCCCCAGGACCAACCTCACTGGAAAGGAGTCAAACAGGGTCAAAGCTTGGCCTATCACATCCCAGCCCTGCATGGCCCTCCTCTGCTGTGCTTGCAACAGCCCACGTCTCATCCAGGTTACTGACCTTGGAAAATTCCTGCAGAGACACTGTCCCTGTCCCTATAGGATTGGAACTGCAGAGCAGTCAAAGGAGAGGTGAAGTTTGGCTTGTAGTTATCATGCCAGGCCTTGCCCTTGGGGACCTCACCCATTAGCACCTCACCCATTAGCACCTTGCCCATTAGCACCTTGCCCATTAGCACCTCAAATCACCCACTGGAGAAGGTGAAAACGACCGACTGAGCTGAAGAAAATTCCTCAGATTTTCTTCTAAGGAGACTAAAAAGAACCTTTCAATTCTGATACACCTGCTCTTTCTCCTTTCTATTTCTAGCTCGTTGAAATGAAAGAAACTTCGACATCAGAGCCTTGGGAATGTATGTCTGCACTTTGAGTTGGATAATGAGGAGACTCATGCTCACAGGTAAGTGGGTGATGGCAGGGGACCCCCCCCCCCCAGGAAGACTGGTGAGGTAGGGGAACTTACGTAGAAGATATTCTGCTGTGTCCTGTTCGTAGTCTGCGTCTTCTGGGAAGTGATCAATTTTCTTGCACACGCCTCGGAAAGCCCCTGTGAAAACAAACAGGGCCCTGAGCCAAGGGAAGAGTGTTACCAGGCCCAGGCTGGGTGGTCAGCTCCATGTTGCATATGCTTCCCTGGTTGTCAGAAGCTGTGCATAGAGACCCAACAGCTGGTTTAAGAAGGGTGCAAAAAAGAAACTAGTTGCTGTAGTTTGGATCCTTGGGAGGCCCATGCATTAAAAGATAGACCTGAAGTTAGGAATAGAGTTCAGTGGTAGTGCGCTTTCCTAGCATGTCAAATTTCCAGCACATGCATAGACATGCACAGACACACACACACACACACACACAGACACACACACACACAGACACACACACACACAGACACACACACACACACACACACACACACACACACACACACCTCTGCCAACGGCAGGAGGTGCTAGAACTTCGGAGCTCAGAGAGGAAGCTAGGTTGTTGGGCGCATGCCTTAGAAGGAGATGTTAGGAGCTTTGTTTCCTGTGCACCACAAAGAAAGCAGCATTACTCCCCCATGTCTTACCCAACATGAGCCCCCATGTTCTGTCTCACCAAAAGCCTCAAACAGCAGGGCCCGTTAACCGGAAACCTCAGTATCAATGTCCTCCAATAAATTTCTTTTCCCTAAGGGTTCGTTTATGCCAGGCATTGTGGTACACACCTGTGATTCCAAGTACATGGGAGGTAGAAACAGTAGGGTTACAGGTTCAAGACCTGCCTGGGATATGTGACAAGTTCAAGGCTAACTTGGGAAACTGGGCAAGACCTCCTCTCAAAACGAAAATAGAAAATAAGGTAAGGGAGGCAGCTCAGTGATAGAGTACTTGCCCATCATGCTCAAGGCCTAGATACACACACACACACACACACACACACACACACACACACACACACACAGTTTGTCCCAGGTATTTGTCACAGTGACCCACAGCTGAAATATTAGCAGAGACAACAGACAATAAATACATTCAATAAAAACTAAGAGGCTGAAATACTCCACGTTTCAGATATTGCATGCTGTTGCCATCTTAGAAGGACAAAGAACTAGGACGTGTGAGAGCTTGGTGTGAGGGTCTCTCCTATCCTGCCTTGGTGAGGAAAAAGGGAGGCAGAACTGAAGCATTGGATTTATGGTCCCATTTGACAGATGAGCAAGTGCGAGTTTCACTTTCAGTCACTTAGGTAAGCAAAGAGCCAGCATTCCAATCTGGACATTGAGGAATAGTCTCCTGTCTCCAACCCGCCAATTGTGACCAAAGGTCCTTCCAGTCCTCTCTTCCGTCCCGAGATCACAGTCACCCTCCTCTCACCCTGGTGCAGCTCATTCAGATCCACAGAGACGCTGTCAGCATCCTGCTTTCTTTCTTTCTCCAGCATAAACTTGACTCAACTCATTGTGTGTGTTTGATAATCATTGTGGGTGTTTATTAACTAGCCAATTAACCAATCTCTGGGGCAGTTAATGACTCTGTCAGTTCTTATAAATGACAAACAGTATTCAGAATGTCTCACAGCACAGTAGGAAATTATGCTTGTGTTTCCTCTTCCCTGTCTGCAAAGACAGAGGCAGGGAGGTGAGGGGCAGTGTAGTGTAGAGCCAAGCAGGAAGGTGGAGAATCAGACAGAGCCAGGCATGCTTCTCAGCAGTCACTGTAAAGTGAGAAACGGCCATCTATGAAATATATATGGGTATATAGTTCTTGTGAAGCTTGGGCAGGTAACCATAATAGTGGTCACTTATTAAGTGTTTCTGGGGTGGAAAGATGGCTTAGTGGGGATGGCACTTGCTGCTAACCATGAGGATTTGTGCTCAGTTCCCCGATACCCACATAAATACCGAGTATGGTGGTGGTGATGTCTGCCTGTAAAGAAAGTGCTGGGAGGTAGGGACTGGAGCATCCCCAGGGCTTACCGAACAGATAGTCTAGCTGACTTAGTGTGAGACCCTGTCTCAAAAAATTAGGTGGAGGGCTGGCAGATTGGCACAGTAGATAAATGTGTTTGCTGCACAATTCTAATGATTTGCATTTAATTCCTACAGCCCACATCAAGGCGGAAGGAAAGAGCAGACTCTATAAAGTTGTCCTCTGACCTCCACACATGCTCTGTGGTATGTACATGCACACGTACGCGCACACACACACACACACTAATTAAAAAACAAATGGGCTGGGCATGGTGTTACATGTCTTTCATTTCAGCACTCTGAAGGTAGAGACAGGAAGATCTCTGTGAATTCAAGGCCAGCTTGGTCTACATAGTAAGAAGTTCCAGGCCAGGCTAGCCAGAGCTACACAATAATACCCAATAATACCGTCTCTTGAAAAAAAAAAAAGAAAGAAAAGAAAAGAAGTAATGAAAGAAGACACTCAGCATTGACCTCTGATCCCCCCCCCCCCACATAGACATGTGCACACATATACCCACACACCAACTCATACCCTTGTACACATCCACTAAAATGAAAGTGTTTCCAGTGGGCCAGGAACATGGATGAAGCCCACCACCCTTTGAGGCAAGGCTGTTAATACTGATACTTCTGATGGGGCACTGAGGACAACAAAGGATCCTGGCTGGTGAGGCTTCAAAGTCTGAGGTTTCACCATTAGATTATGAACAACCACACTGTTGTGTCTACTATTCTTGTTCCCACGATTATCTTACAACACTAAGAGGGCTTTCCATTTCACTCCTTACTATTCACTGTGAGTAGGCTCCAAGCCAGCAGCATTTCACAGTCATTGTGAAGAGACATGTAGACTGTACCTTTGGTTCTGATTCTTTGCCCACTAGGCAAAGAATAGACTCAGAATCCAGAAAAGGATCCAGGGGAGAGGACTCAGGAAATTCTTGGAAGGAAAAACAAGCGATAACCTTTCTCTGAACCCTGAAAAAAAGACTTTTAATTTTACTTTTGTATTTCAGAGCTTCGATCTCATGTTCCTGTTTGTGGAGTGTGTTATGTCTTGACATAGGTCCTAAAGACCCACGCAGCAGGCTTCAGGGTGTTGAGTCATGGGGGCTCTAAGTTTATTAAAGGATTAATCTTCTGATGGGTTTATATCGGAACAGACTGTAGAGGTGCTGGAAATGGTAAGAGATGGAGGAAGTGGGTCTTTGGAGGTACGTATGCCTGAAGGCTGTATCTTGTTCTAAGCCCCATCCCTCTGTCTTTTCTTCTTGTTTGTAACAACCCTATACTGTCAAATGAGTAGCCTGCTCTGCCATCATGATTCGCCATCCCAAGCCTAAAAGCAGTGGGTCCAGCTGACCGCAGACTGGAGACTTTCAAACTGTGAGCTAAAGGGAACATGTCTCAAGCATCTTGTCCCAGCAATGGATAGTGATTAACACTGCAGTTAGGAAGATGGCTCGGTGGGTAAAGTGTTGGCTGCACAAGTGTGGAGACCTGAGTTTAGATTTCTAGCACCCATGAAAAAAAATCAGGTGTGGCATCATGTATCTGTCACCTCAGTGCTAGGGTGAGGACAGGTCCTGGGACCTTGCTGGGCAGCCAGGCTAGCAAACTCTGGTTCACTGAGAGACCCTGCCTCAAAAATGAGGTGGAATGCAATAGAAGAAGACACATAAAGTTGTCTACTGGCCTCTACACATGCATGCCAATACAGGCACACACACACACACACACAAAGTGGATCAACACAAATTGACTGGATAATGTCATAATAAGTAACATCTGTTGCACACTTACTATATCTCATGAACCACTTGTAGTATCTTACATGCTTTATATTCTATAGCTCTCAAGATACACCATTTTTGTGATCAGTTTTACAGAAGAAAAAACTGAAAAGGGCAAGCACATTGTCACGCCAGTGCACTATCTTACGGATTCCAAAGTTGAAAGTCCTAAGAGCTGTTGTGACTCCTGCTTTCTTCAGTGGTTTTAGAAGTGGGAGCCCAGGTGGCTTAGTGACAGTTTTGTGGCCATCCCTTGCTATCAATAGTGACAACGGGGTGCGCCAGTGACTCTCTTATCAGCTAAGCTTCTTCCATGAAACAGACGAGGGAGCCCTGGGCAGAGCAAGGGCCCTGGAGAGTGACCTCACCTCACTGTGGGCTGTTTTCTATGTTCCACAGAAGGTTACATAGGAAGAGAAGGGTCAGGGGAAGACAGAATGTGGACTCTCCTAAAACAGACCACTCAGGATCACTGTGGTGATTAGTAGGTGCAGGGATGTCTGCATTTGCTCACGAAACTGGCCACTCTAAGTGAGTTGGGCAGCATGAGACTGGTACTTAGAATCAGGAAGCACCAGGCTCTTGGGTACACACTAGCCAGATTTGTGTGCGTGTGTGATGTGTGCGCATGCATATATATGTGTACGTGTGTGTGCACATGCATATGTGTGTGTGCCTACATATGAATGCAAGTGAACCTGCACATGTGTATACGTGTATCCTCAGTTGCTGTTCACTTAAAAAAAAGATTTTATTTTATTTAAAAATCACGTGTCTGCAAGTGGGTATATGCCTGTGAGTGCAGGTGCCCCTAGAAACCAGAGGTCTTGGATTCCTTGGAGCTGGAGTTATAGGTTATGAGCTGCCTGACGTGGGTGCTGAGAACCAAACTCTAGTTCGTTCTTAACTCCTGAGTCAATCTCCCCAGCCCCCACTATTTTTTGAGACAGGGTTTCTCATTGGCCTGGAGGCTCAGGCTGACAGGCCAGCAAACACCCGGGTCCTCTTGTCTCTCCATCTTTATTACAAGCATGTGGCACTACCCAGACTGGCTTTTTCATATGTGTTCTGGGGATCAAACTTAGATTTTCATGTTTGTCCACCATGTACTGTATCAACTAAGCTATCTCTCTAGCCTTGGTATCTAAGGTTTATATTTTAATTTTATGTGTATGGGTGTTTTGTCTACATGTATGTCTGTGTACCACTTATGTGTCTGGTGCCTGAGGAGGCCAGAAGAGAGCATCAGATCCCCTGGAACAGGAGTTGCTGATGGTTGTGAGTTGTCTTGTGCCTTGTGGATCCTGGGAATTGAACCTGGGTCCTCTGGAAAAGCATCCAGTTCTCTTAACTGCAGAACCACCTCTCCAGCTTTGGCAGCCAGCTTTTAGAGGCCAAAAGTGGTCCACTACCTGATTTCCTATGGTTTATCAGCCAGGAATGTGGAGCCTGTCCTGGAACTCACTCTGTAGATCAGGCTAACCTCAAACTCACAGAGATCCACCTGCCTCTGCCTCCCGAGTGCTGGGATTAAAGGTGTGCACCACTACCGCCTGGCAAAAGAAGAATATTATTTTATAACATGTAGTGAATAAAGTTTTATTGAAACACAGCCGTGCCTGTTTGTCTACACAGTTCCAGTGCTGCCTCTCATGCTGCTGTGGCAGACGTGAGTATTTGTGACAGGCAGCACAGCAGGAAATATTTACTTTCCATTTCTCTAAGAAAGATTCTGCTAAGCTCTCCCTGGTCCAGTAACTTCTGCTCTCTCAGGGGAAAGGTGGAAATTAAAAATGAGTTTGGGCTTTTATAGGGTGTAGGGTGTGTGTGTGTGTATGCATGCGTGTGTGAGTGTGCATGTGTGCGTGCGTGTGTGTGTGCGCGCGCGTGCGTGCATGCGTGCGTGCGTGCGTGCGTGCGTGCGTGCGTGTGTGTGTGTGTGTGTGTGTGTGTGTGTGTGGTGTACGTTCTTGTGTGTGCCTATGTGGAAGCCAGAGGACAATGGGTGACCTCATCTCCACCAGGGTCTGTCACTGAACCTAGAACCAGGCTGGAGGCGAGCAAGCCCCAGTGGTCCCCCTGTGTCTGCTGTCCCTTCATCACTGGGTAACAGGTACATATGGCTACACTGGGCCCGTTGTGTGTACTGGGGATTCAAGCGGGCGGGGGGGGGGGGGGGGGGGGTCCTCAGGCTTGTGCAGAAGGCACTCTCCCTTGCCCACCAGGCCTTTGAGAAATTTGAGTAAAAAAAACATTTTGTTTTATAATTTTGGTTTTTTTGTTTTCCTTTAACATGCATTATTTAAGGGTGTATTGTGCTCTATTAAAAACTAAATGTATTTGCTGCAATTTAAAACTCAGGATGTTTCACATGAACATCAGGTTTTCAGATTTTCTTTAAAAATGAGTTCCTTGTCACTTCCATGTGACAACCAGTCCTTGTAGGCAGACATGAGCTTGGGCATGAGTTGACCAGTTGGCTAGAATCCCCATTTAGCTCAATGGCACATCTATGTCCCTGCAGACATATAATCCTGCTATCTCTGAAGGCAAGCATTCTGAATAAGAGGCCTGTCTTTGGAGTCACATCTTGGTATCAACTTCAGATCAATCATTCACTAGTTGTAGTACTCAGTGAATTACTTCCCCTGCCTCCAGAGAGATGATAAAAGTGATGTCATGGAGTTGTCCTGAGGTTGTCCTGATGCAGTCACAGTACCAATCAGGCAAATGCATAAAGCATTTAGTGCAGCTCCTGGCGCACAGCAAGAACTCAATAAATCAGACCAATTACTCTCATTGGTTTTGGTAAATATTTTAGGATGAGAGGAGACAGATTGGTGACATGGTGTCACTTTAAAAGCAAAGCATTATAAAAGAAGAGAATGTCAAGGATTTCCCTAAGGAAGATTCCACCCTGATCAGAAAGCTGTTGGCCCCCAAGTCAAACGCTCGCTGTAAAGTGAACTTGGCCATTCGGATCAGTAGCATATTGCTAGCTCCCAGAAATAACTACCAGTTAACATTTTTATATCTCTTCCATGCTTTTTTTTCCTCCCATGCTTTCACACAAGAAGATTCAACAGGGTTGGGACCATATACTCTTCTTTCCTTACATTTTCCTGTGGATATTTCCCCATACCAGTAAAACTCTTTGAGACTCTGTTTTGCTATGTAGTCAGTCTGGTCTTGAACTTGTAATCCTCCTGCCTCAGCCTTCTGAGTGCTAGAATCTCAGGTATATGCTTTTCAAACCATTCTCATCAAGAATAAAGATATTTGTACTCTTGTACTCTCCCTTAGCTATGTGACTATTGAAACAATGGATCCCAAGGAAATGGGAATTCCCCAGGAGTCTCCTGTTGAGAGAGGGACAAGGCTGGGCCCTGGTGTCAGCCAGAGGAGGAGCTTGTCTCCTTAAACAGACTTTATGCAGTTCTGCAATTTGTCAGGCTACCTGACAGGGGAAACTGGAGCTGCCACAAGGATAGGTTGGTGATGGTTGGGAGCACACTTTGACCAGGACCGCTCTGATATGCAGATCTCTTCCCCTCCATTTAAGCCTAAACCTCCTGTCAGGACCCCAGAGACAGGCTAGGGAGGGTTGCTGGACCTCTTTATGCATTCCTCTCCTCAGTGTGCACACTGAATAGATCTTTTTCTGCTTTATACCATTACTTGTCTCTTTAATGGCCTACCAAGGACAGCTGGCTGAGCCTAGCTTGTTCCGACTGCTGGTGCCCAGGCTCTGTCACCATGCACAGCACTATATTAACAAATCTTTTTTAGAAAAGGAAGAAAAAGGATGAGTGTGGTTTACCTACATACTGCAAACAAATGGGACCTAGAAATATTGGAAACATTCAGATTGTAAAGATCAAGTCAGGATGCAGACTCAACACTATCCTAGCTCAGCTTCAAGCTGAAGCTCTGAGGCAGAGATGCTTCAAAGAGGGTGAAGCCAACCAAGAAAAGGACCATGGGTGTTGGTCTGGGGACTGATCTGGTGGCTAAGGATGAGAGCTGAGGGCACTCCAGCACCCAGGCAGCTGGAAGACCTGGGGTGTGAGAGTCAGTGGGTCACAGGATCCTGGGAAGAATTTTGGAGTAGAAGGAGAGATTTCTTCAGCTGTTGAGGTGTCATCATGGAGACTGGTTTTTATGGTGATTAAAGTTTCATTCTCAGGGGAGAAGAGTATTCCAGTAGCTTGACTTTGGCTAGACAATGGGGTCTTTCCTTCCCAGGAGGAGGACTGTGTTCTTAGACCATCATCTCTCTCTCTCTCTCTCTCTCTCTCTCTCTCTGGTTTTTCAAGACAGGGTTTCTCTGTGTAGCTTTGGAGCCTGTCCTGGAACTCACTCTGTAGACCAGGCTGGCCTCGAACTTACAGAGATCAGCCTGCCTCTGCCTCCCGAGTGCTGGGATTAAGGGCATGCACCACCACCGCCTGGCCATCATGTCTCTTTAAGGGCAGGTCTTTGAAGCAGTCCCACTAAAATCAAGAATAGGAGAAGGATGCTTCTCATTGTCTCTGTTGGTTACCACAGCTCCATGGACTCTACTCGGCACAAGGACTGAGCTATGAACAATGGGAGAAAAATGGAATAAAGGCACCATTTTCTCAGGTGACAGAATTAGCCTATTCGGGAAGCTGAAAGTAATTTTCTCAGAAAAAAAGTTGGAATGAATGAAAGGGCTCAGAAAGGTGGGTTTTTTGTTTTTAAACAAGCTATCAAGCCATACAACAAAGCTATAATAATTAAGTCCTTGTTGTACTCATGTTGAACATTTATTAGAATAATTCTTAAATGCATAAACATCCTAAAAATAAGCAGCCTATTATCTCATATTTAGATAATCTCTGTTAAATTAAAAGAATATATGTGACATATGGTTCAAATGGTATAGGAAGGATTCAGAGTAAGCACC
>CABHPP010118167.1:0-41446 GCA_902168425.1 Peromyscus attwateri
TAAGATGCTGAACTAAACTCCTATTGTCTGGTGACATCGTAGCTACATGTGTGTGTTGCAGAGCTGGTGTAATCACACTGTTTATGCTTCCAGTCATTCAAAATATAGAACAAACAATTATGTCCATACTTGATAACAAATGACTGTTCGCTTTATGTTGTTTGGAACACCATGCCCTAGGAGTATCTGTACCATGTATACAATCACATACAGCCTAGTTGCATGATAAGCTACCGGATTTAAGTTTGTTTAAGCACACTGGATGACATTTGTACAATGAAATCACTAAAGGTCACAAGTCTCAGAACATATACCTGTTCTTGAACAACATTGTAATGTATTCAAATCATAATATCTATGTGTTGTTTCTACAGCTATTCACATTTGGCTATTTGAAAAATCCCTGTCAGATGCCAGGCATAGTCTCATTTAATTCCAGGGGTATTTTATACCCCCAATAATTAGAAAGCTACAAGACTAGATTGAAGCCATACCCAAAATAGCATAATTGAAAGTTATCATCCCTTCAAATATGCTGGCGTATTTCCCACTGGCAGACTAGCAGGGATTTGGGTGATGCTGAGTTTGATCAAATGACACAGTCTAGATGTCTTTGCTGAACGCCAAACAGGTAATTCTGTACCTGTATAAGTCTTGATCTTGTGTATTGTTTGAGTTTGAAAAGTAATCTCCTAAGACAGTTGGTGCAGATGTCTAATCTAGAATTTGCTGGTGCTCTCCTACCTGCCCTCTGTAGAGGATGTAGTTGGGGTAAAGTCTGGTTGTTTAATGATTGGCTTTCCTCTTTAGTGCCATCCTTAAGTTGTGCTTTTCTCTGTGGACAGCAGTATTCATCTAGGCTAATACTAGGAGAGATTTATTACAGGGTGTTAGCTGGGTCACAGTTTGGGGAAAGATGGAGTTTACCCAGGCTACAGTGACATCCAGGAAAGATCCCTTAGAAGAGCAGCTGTCTTCCTGATGGCTGTCACTTTCCTTGCTTGGTAGAAGTATACCAGCTGCAAAGGCGTGAAGAAAGACTTCCTAGCCTGTATAGTGTAGAAGGGATATCAGAAGACGATTTGATTGGATATTTTCATTTAATTTGTTAACTTCTTTGCACCCACTCCAACCTTGGCTGTCTATTTTCAGGCTTTAGTAGTATCTCCTTTAGTTGAATTCATCATTAATAAATCCATCATTAATAAGATAGCTGACTTGATTAGCTTCAACCAGAGGCAGGTGGCTCTCTGATCTGAGTTCCAAGTCCACTGAGTTGTGAGATCCTGTTGCCCATCCTTCCCCTCCCCGCTTAAAGGTACTGTTTTAAACCTGTTTTGAGATCCTATGCTATATGTACTTTGATACCCTACATTTTCCAAAGCCATTTTAGTTCTTTGCCAAAAAATGGCACATGCATTATAGTGTAAAATTATAGTTCTGGTGTCAGTATTTGTATTTAAAGAGAGACCTTTCCTTTATACACCAAAAATACACTGTCAGTTTGTTAGTTTTCTTTATGATGACATAACTTGAAACTAACCCTAGTCCAATTCCAGCTGCTTTGTAAACAGCCATGGTTTTCTTATTGGGCTAATGATTTATATCTGAGTCTCCTAAGAACATGTTGGAAAAATTAGCTTAGACTATGCAAAACTCCTGAAGACATCAGAGGCATATTGTTGCTTTAAAGTTCAAATCTATATTCTCAGATACACGAAATGCAGTTATGCTTCTTATTAAGATGTTTCCATTTTTTCATAGGCTTTCTCTGCTTAAAAACCATAGTTTAGTAGGACCCCAGACCTTAGGAGATGTGTGGGGGTGTTCATGAAATCTAGAGGAGGAGCTGTGTTGAAGTCAGACAATGGAAGCTTTTAAATGAGCTGGATTTCATGTCCTGCTTTAAAGGTTTTGAGGAAATGCAGAAGAGGAAATGGTTGGGCTCTATGATATCATTAGTGCTATTTTTATTCTCAAAGTTCAAAGGTTTCAGAGACAAGAAAGTATATGCAGAAATGGGGCATTCATTGTTCTTATAATTTCATTAATGTGCTTCCAAGATGTCCATAAAAAACAAGTTTTAAAAGTCTTCATTTTTCAATTTACTGGCATATATATACATACATACATATATATACATACATACATATATATATACACACACATATATATGTAGGAAGAAGAGGAAATATACACACATGTACACATGAATCCCTGATTCTGCATATGTATATGTTAAATAAAATATTAAGACAATTTCAGGGAATTAAAAGCCAAATAGTCTGTATATAAAAACAGTTGAGGGACTGGAGAGATGGCTCAGCACTTCAGAGCACTTGTTGCAGAGAATTGATCCCCAGCACCCACCTGGTGGCTCACAACCATCTATAATGGAACCTGATGCCCTCTTATAGTATGTAGACATGCATGCTGACAGAGCACCTGTAAAGATAAAATACATTAATGAATAAATAAAGTAAATTAATGAATAAATCTTTTTTAAAAACAACAAACAAGATGTTGGGGGAAAAAATCCACAACAACTGTGTTTTACAGATGAGTGTATTACCTGAATTTAATTCTTATCTCCAACCATTCAGGTTTACCGTAGATTGCACTTGATTAGGTCCAGTTTAATGAATGTTTAGTTTGCTGCCCTTGAATTCTCATGCAGCTGAAAATAACATCCACAGTTGAATGGAATGTTGGTATTGACTGTTAGGGAGAAATGGTGCCAACTTCTTCCTTGACCAGCTGGACTTTATCTTTCAATGAAGGGCCTTATTTATGAAAGACAGCAGCACATGTTAAAGGGAACACTTTATCCTCTATGGTTTTTTTTTATTATTAATGAATAGTAAGCTAAAAATGAACAACTTTCATGAAGGTATGAAGAAAGTCGAAGTGATCCAATGAACTGAGCTAGTCTGTAAAATGACAATCATTCTGTTTTGAAGACTAAATGAAGGTTATTTCTAATCTGTAGATGTGATTGGCAATAAAAGCCCTGGGCAATGTTGTTCTATTACAACTTTTTTGGTTGTGGAGCCTCAAATAATTATTCCATTTTGCTCGGTCACTGTAAGGAACTCAGCGTCTTCCAGGCTGGAGATGGAGAGTCCATTGTGCTGCCTCTGTCATCTCTCAGTGAATATTATGTCAGTGAGTTTGGTCACTGTAAACTGTGGGAAGTAACTGGATGGTGAAGGACTTTTGGATGAGGACCATATGGAATGTTTCAATATCTTGCACAGAGTTGTGGTTCAAGATTTGCTGGTTTGAGAACGAAGAGTTAACCTCCACCAACAAAACATATAATAAAAAAAACCCCTGAGCTGCTTAGGCCAGAGGCAGGACATTCCTTGTCTCATTTTTCTGGACAAAAACAAGATTAGAGTTGAGCTGGGCCAGTGTATTGCCAGTTTTCAATGTGGGCCTAGGATTTTCAAAGTCAGCATCCATTCATTTCTTTTGCAAATACGATGTCAGGTTGCCTCCTTCCAGCTACCACCTTTCTGAATACCAGTAGGAGTGGGTTTTTGTTGTTGTTGTTGTTGTTGTCTATTTTCAAGACAGGATCTCACAGCCCAGGCAGTGCTGGGGTTATGCCTACAATCTTCCTGTATGTGGGGCAAGTACTCTACCCACCAAGCTAGTAGTAGAGTGCTAAAAGGAAGCAAAGCTTACTCCTTTATTTCCTTTTAGTTTATGCTGTTTTGTTGTGCATTTTGTATGTCCTTGTCCAACCTCATAAGTGCTATTAGAATGAGAGGTATAAATAAATAAAACTCAGGTTCATATTAACTTCATTATATAAAAGAATGTGTTGCCTCAGAGACCTAGAAGAGCTACAAATGTAATATTAATAAAAACCGGGAGGTTAGATCTGTTCAGTCTGACTCTTCAGGGAGATGGAGCCTAAAGTTATGACTTTCTCCAGCTATTGCTGGAATATAGCCTAGTTTTGAAGCCCTGTGCTAAAGTATGTGTGTGTTTTACCTCTTTGGGACAGTATGAGATGTGACTCTGTAGGGACTCTTTTGTCTGGAATAATTAATGTTGAGAATTTTAAGTTAATTTGTTCTAATATTAAATTTTAAAAGATTTTATGCATGTTGCATATATTTATGTATATATGCTCATGTTTGATTTTTAAAATAATTTGAAAACAATGTACTTGACAGACTTTTGATTTATATCTAACTTTTCCCGCTCAAGAACGACTTAGCACTCAGTAGCACTGCCCCTGAGGGAGGGGAGAGTCCGGTCCCACCCCCCACCCCCTGGCCCCCTGGTCCACCACACACACCTTCTCATTGATGATAGTCTTGGCTGTTGTTAGCTGTCATTGACAGTATGAAGTGATACTGCCCATGCAGATTGTATAAGATGTAAATTCCTAGTACAATTAAAAAACACTATTACCCCCTCAGAGCTCAGGGAACCCCTCAGCAGAGGAGAAGGAAAAGAGTGTAAGAGCCAGAGGGGATGGAGGGGCACCAAGAGGCCCTCTGAATCACCTGAGCAAGGCACATGGGAGTCACAGACTGAAGCAGCAAGCACAGGCCTGCAGGGGTCTGCCCCCGGTCCTCTGCACATACATTATAGCTTTCAGCCTAGAATTTTTATGGGACTCTTGAGTGTGTGAACAAGTGTGTCTCTAATTCTTGTACTGCACTTGGGGCTCTTTTCCTTCTGTTGGGTTGACTTGCCCAGCCTCAGTGTGATGGTCTTTATCTTATTATATGCTATTTTGTCCAAACAGGAAAAAAAAAAAACACTATTAATGTATGGCTTACTTTTCTATTGCCATGACAAAGCACCATGACCAAGGCAACTTGTAAAGAAAAGCATTTAATTGGGGGCTTTCTTATAACTTCAGAGGGTGAGTCCATGACCATCATGGCAGGAGAATGGCAGCAGGCATGGTGCTGGAGCAGTAGCTGAAAGCTACATCTGATCCACAAGCAACAAAAAGAGCTAACTGAAAATGGTTAAGTCTTTCGAAACTTCCATGCTCATTCCCAGTAACACACCTCCTCCAACATGACCACACCTCTTAATCCTTCCAAAACAGTACTGCCGACTGGGGACCAAGCTTTCAAATATATGAGCCTATGGTGGCCATTCTCATTCAATCACCACAAAGAATAAGGCCAAGTGTTGATACCATATCAGAAACAGCCTTTTAAGGTTGTGAGGCTTGCTGGACTTGAATGTTATGTTTAAGAATGTCTTCATGGAGCTGGAGAGATGGTTCAGTGGTTAGAGCACTTATTGATATTGTAGAGGACCTGGCACCCACATAACTATCTGTGATTCAAGTTCCAGGGTATCTGATGCCTTCTTCTGACCTGTTAAGGCACCAGACACACATGGTGCATATACATACACATAGGCAAAACACTCATACACACAAAATAAGTAATTCTAAAATAAAAGTTCTCATGATTTAATTCAATCCTACTTATGCTTCTTAAGTCATTACCTTTTTTAATGGTTGTTTTAGTTATCTATTTTTTTATATTATCACATGTAATAGTACATTTTACTATGACATTTTCATGTATGTATATAATTCATTTTATCACATTGACCTTGTTACCCTCTCTTGTCCCCTTCTTTCTTATGCTGATTGATTTCATCTTACCAACTAGCCTCTCTTCCACTTTTACCTCTTTTTGGGGCCAGAGGAATGACCCAAATGAGTTTCAGTATGGCTTCTACACCACTGAAAATGTTTCTGCTTCTGCCAGCCAGTGTCTATATCTTCAGAGAGGACTTGGAGCCCATGCGACCCTGTCCCCTATAATGATGTTGATGGACCCATCTTGTGCAGAGTTTGTAGATAATCACAGCTGATGCGAATTGAGAGCGCAGCACCAATGCCCTATGTGGGAGTTAGCATTCATACCGCTCTCCTCCACGGCCCTTAACAGTTTTCCTATTCCTCCTCCTGCAGTATTCCCTGGGCCTTGTAGGAGTTCTGTTTATGAGTGAGCAGTCAACAGTCACTTATTCTCAGACTGCAAAAGGAAGCTTCCCTGACCAGGGCCTACAGACTCGCTACTCTGGGCATAAGCATAGTTGTTTAGGAGGTGGTTTGATGGGTGTCCCATGTCTGTTAAACAAAACAACAGAAGTAGCTTTCCTACGAAGGCCTATGACCTCCCCAGGGTTTACAGTACCAGTTGGGAATTCCCATCTGTGTACCAGGCCTCCAATCCATTAACAAAGCAGTTGGTCAGCCCTGTAACAGACTTGCGAGTACTGCAGCAGTGGCCGCATCTTGCTTGGTAGTCATGGTGTAGTACCCAGGATCTATCTATAGCTGAGTAAGACTGCTGATGGCAGTTCTCTCTCAGCAGCCTGCACAGTGTTGTATACGATTCCTGAGGGGTAGCTTCAGAGATGAAGCTTTCAGCCCAGTTCCAGCTTGATTTCTCTGTCTTGTGACTGGGTCCTGAAGGGTTGAAGTCCGGACCTTTTTTGGTAATGAGACCACTGGAAGAAATAAGACTCACATCTTAACCTGGATTTTAGTGAGGTGGTTGTTGTAAATATAGTTTTCTGCTGTAAATTAGGAGCATTAGCAACAGAACTTACAAAGGAGTATAAAATTTTGAGTAAAATGATGGTAAAAGTTTAATTTTTGTTTGATGCAAGCGGCACAAGATGCATCTGAAACTGCTAAGGCATCCTTCTCAGCATTAGCACATTAAGGACATTCCGTTTGTATTAAGGCCGCACGTCATTTTACCACAGTTGTAGACAGTACAGCTCTCCCTGGCTTGCTGGAGTATGCTGCATGGTCTCAGTGCTGGTGTGTGGTGTGCGGGCCCCCTTCATTTGCTTTTTCAGTACTGTTACTGCTTCCCAGTTCCTGCGCCTCATCGGGTCTCCTTGATGGAGCCTCTGTAAATCTGAGGGCCCTCGGAGGGATTTTCAAAGGGAAATACACGTTCTGGATAAAGCAAGCATCTCTGAATGTTGACTTTACATGGCTTCTCCGTGTAAAAGAGACCCCCCACCCCCGCATTGTGATCCCTCCAGGAATCCAATGATTGCGTTTGATTCCATTGCAGTCAGGTGGTAATTACTACCACCATCCTTTGGAAAGAGGGAGACAGTAGGAAATAAAAGAAGAAAGGGGAACCCGTCACCCTTCCATCATGTGAATGTGTAATAAGGGGAAACTAAGGCTTTGTGGTGCTCTTTCTCTTTGGCTTTGAGAAGACTTTTCGTTATTTCAAATACGCTGTGCAAAGAGAAATGTTGTATGCAGAGAAAAGTGTCTGTAAGACTAAATAAGCATTACATGTGTCTTTAACATTAACTCTGCGTGTTCTTCGCCGGCATGTGTGACGGTTTTAGGATATGACAGCACGTGACCTGCTGCAGCAGCGGTACACACTCCCCAACGGTGACACTGCCTGGCGATCCTCACCCCTTGTGACTGCCGCTCGGGAAGGCAAACTGGTCCTGTTGGATGGCATCCACCGGGTCAACGCCGGCACGCTCGCTGTATTGCAAAGGTTGGTGCCACGTACAGTCTCTACGCCAACCTAAACCCTGGGTTAGGCAGATCCTGAGGAATTTACGATTTCATACTTAAGTTGAATGAAGTATCATTAACATTTGTTGTTATAAACACATGAATTCGCTATGTGAGAGCTGAAGGAAGAAAGCCCCAGCAGTGGCTTCGAAAGGCTTGCTTACATACGGAGATTAATATGAGCAACAAGCCACACAGCCGGAGCAACTGTGGTTTTGTCCTAACTACACTGCTTAGAAATCTTCCCAGGCTGACCCTGGGACCGGAGCTTATAGCAATTCTTAAAAAAATTCTTGAGACACATGTTTAATATAAACTATATACTTGCTTATTTCACTCGGTTGGCACAAATATGAACATTTCTGTAACCACCATTTTCTTGTTTTGAGTGTGGAAAAGTTACCCACACATTTCAAAAACTCTAGAATTCTAGAATTTAATGTTGGAACATTCTCTATGTATAATTTCTGTGGAAAATATTCATAGCCTGTGTCATTTAAAAGGTTATTGATGCTTTTCATTCCTCTTCTGCTGCGTGACTTTTAGTCTGACTTACTGGGAGGTGTCAAATAAATGAAATTGAGCCATTTCTTCAACTAGCTAACCACAGTTTTTATTGCTGACAAGATGCAGACACTGAGTGTAATGAAAGATTCCAAATGTGTTGTATTAATCTAGATTCAGTGTGTGTGGATTTAAAAATAGTAATCACAAAGTTTTAGTGATTGACCACAAACATTCTGCAGACTTACAATGTATTTTTCTCTGCCAAACAGATAAATGTGATACAAAGTAAGACTCTGACATCTTGTTGGCTGTCTCTAGGATGTTTGGCCAGGTACAAGAGTGCAGTGAGTCTGCATTGTGCTAAGCCTGAGTCTCCAGTTCTCAGCCTTGGGCCGCCTTGCAGGATGGAACTTTACAATGCCGATGCCTGGCCTGCATCCCCACCAATTCTTGAAGTAATTGATCCAGTCCAGAGTTTTGAACATGGACATTTAAAAATACTGCCTAGAGATTCTAACTAACAGTCCAGACTGAGAGCAATGATGTTACATGTCTATTTTATATTAATTGTTCAGATTTCACACTAAATCTATAAGGTTGGCCTTGTTGTAATTTTTTTTGCCTTAATTTTATAATAAAATTTAGGGAGATGGAATAGCTCTCCCTTCTGTGGTTATTTAGCAAGTAAGTAAGTGCAAAGTTGGAATTGAACACTGACTGCACTGCCTGTGCTCAGAACTTCTGCATTAGTCTTTGCTCTTTGACCTTTGTGGTGCCTAAGGGTAGTATCTTCAGTTGTGTGGGAAGCTGGTTACTTCATGGCTGTCCTGTGAAATAGCAGTGGAGTTGCTTCATTTCAGAAGCTTTTGATATTTTAAGTCCAGCAGTTCCAACAGAAGAAATATTTGGATACATTCCCTTAAGAAGTTACATTGGATTCAGGAGTGTGTACTAACTGGCTTGCTCATGAATGGATGTCCCACAGTTGACCTGAGACACTCATTCAGCTGTTTCTTTTTGTCTCCCACCCCCTCCTTCTCTTTCTCATGCCTCTTCTCCTTCATACCCACCTCTGGCATTCAGGACGGCTCCTCTGCAGACAGAGTCTTAACGTGTGCCAAGGATAACACAGAACGGCATTGACCAAGTTACCATTGTGAAAAATACACCTAACAAAACTGCTAGGCTCACCCACCTGCAGTGATAGGCATGGTTAAGTATTGGCTGAGTGATTCTGCCCGTCGTAATGTCGTTGATTAATTTGTTTCCTCTACCCTCCTCTCCCATCAGACTAATCCATGACCGAGAGCTCAGCCTGTATGACGGATCGAGGCTGCTGAGGGAAGACAGATACCTGAGCTTGAAGGAGGGGCTACAGCTAACGGATGAGCAGCTGCAGGACAGGTAATCCGGAGGACATTATTCTCCTCAGGGTTTTTGTTTCTACATTTTATTGTGTGTACATGGATGTGTGGGAACACACACCCCAGCTCACATACTGTGGCCTTCTTAAAACCCTTCCTGGGTATAACAGTCAGATGCACTGGGTGAGATTGGACTTGACTCTGGAGCAGGAAACAAAATGAAAACATTTACAAAGGACAAATAGAAAAAGTTTGGGCCAGGAAAGTCTGTAAACTACCAGCTGCACAAGCTTGAGCACCTATGTTTGGATTTCAAAACCCATGTAAAAAACAGGCCACCGTGTACGTGGTGACTTTAAGCCCAGCATGAGACAGACGTTTGAGAATGGAGACAGCAGATTCCTGAAGCTAATTGGCTGACCAGCATAGCTGAATAGGTAAGGCTTCAGGTTCCGTTAGAGACCCTGTCTTAAAAATAAAGCTGGAAGCTAGGGTGTAGCTGTGCAGGGAGGCAGGTGTAGATGGATCTCTCTGAGCTGGAGGCCATTTGTGTTTTCATAGTGAGTTCCAGGCAGTCAGGCCTACACAGTGAGACCTTGTCTCAAAAAATATAGCAAAATAATTAAGGGGGGAAATCAGTTGAGGAAAGTTGGCTACCTCTGCTCTCAGATGCGCCTATACTAACAAGTATATACGTGTAATACACAACCCCTACCCCCCAAATAAACAAAGATTAAATATGTACCATGTATGTGTTCCCTACTATTGAATTAATATTAGTTTTCTTAAGTATCATAATAGTATTGTGATTATGAAAGGAAACCTGGCCTTTGCAGGAGCTGCTTACTGAGACAGAAGGGATAGATAAGCTTGTGAATGCGTCAGTAAAGAAAGCACACCAGAGGGCAAGGGAATGGCCAGTGTGAGCAAGAAGTAAGTTGATGAGCTCTTAGCACTCGGGAAATCTGAACGGAGGGCTTGAGTGTTTGTGTGTAGGCCTTTGCATTGGAAGAGAAGTATTTTCAACTGTGCATGACTCCTCTCCTTAGACCAGGCTTCTCTGATGTCATCCCGCTAGTCCCTTCCGGTGGGCCATGCATATTTGGAGATTGGTACATTGGGGGTAGAGGGCAAGTGGCTACGGTGGTGATGATGACCGCATGCATCCTCACTTAGTCTGACCTGATGCAGCAGAAGCTTTACCTTTCCCATATTGAAAACAAGAAAGCCCTCCAAACCCAGGGAAGAAGTATATTAATCACTGAGTGTACATTTGTATTTTTGCCTTGTCAAGGAAATGTTAACTTCTGGTACCTAGAGTATTCCGGAATAACAGTGGATTTCAGAACTGTGTGTTGAAGTGTACCTTCTCAACTGCTGTAGCTTAGAAGTGGCTCAGTTTAGTGTTCAGGTCAGTAAGCCAAGGAGATTGCCCTCATTCCATCCGTTCATGCACAGTACTCAGTGTTTGTGCATGATCTGCATGTGAATCATGTCAGTACAGATTTTCAGAAGATGAAGCAAAGTATTTGAGCAACAGCTCCTGAGCTTGCCAGCCTTCCTTAAGACGTTGGGAGCCCGGTATTTCTGCCAAATATCCAGGAAATGACCACCCTTTTTTGTGGAAAGGACCCACGTTGTCTCTAATAGTCATACAGAGTTTCGCAAACACCAACACTCTCAGGAACAGAGTGACCTTCAGCTCCATGTTGAGGGTTTGGCCCACACTGGTCATTAGCCCACCCTTCTCAAAGGTTTCGCCGTCCTTACCAGCAGTTGTGTGCCGCCCACAAGTGCACACCCAGCTCATCTCCATCTCTGACATCATGCTGAGAAAGTGGAGGGAGGTCATGGAAATACTTACTTTTCCTTGCAGTTAAAAAAAAAAAAAGTTTCACTGTTTCCTAAGGTCAGACATACATGAGACTTGAGCCAGATAGAAATTCCAAAGCATTTCATGAAAAACAACACCAGTCGGCTGTCCTGAGTTCTGTGACTGCCTCTCGTGGCCCACTTCCTTCCATTCCTGAGGGTCTCACTTTTAATACCCGGCAGGTTCTTTTGCTGTTTGCCTCGTATCACCAAGCAGCATGCTTCATTGGTGTTTCTTGTCCATGTTTTCCTGCAAGTAAAACGCAGATGCAGAGCTCTGTTCTTCTCAGTTCTCATTGCACACACCTACTGCCATCCCTGATTCTCCTGGGGTCATTAGATTTGCTGGGAAATTTATTGAACTTTAATTTTGTCAGGACCTTGTAGGGACTACAGCTGAGTCGTTCAGTATATTAAAATAGACTCTTTCATAGACCCATCTTGTCTTCCCTAAAGTTAGGAATTTCCTCTGTATGAAAAGTTGAACTGTAAGTAAAGAAAATGCAGTGTCATGTCACCCTGGAAATCTGTGTGATGGTGATGTGAGGACACTGAGGGGGAAGTGACCTCTTTCTATGGATAAGTTACCTTTTTATCCCAGCCACTTCTCTGTGCTGGTGAAATCTCATCTCCTTCAGGCACACGCTAATTTATGATTCCGTGTTCTGTCGGTTTCATAGTCTTCCTGTGGTACATTCTGGACTCTATCATTTGTAGCTCCCGTGTCGTCTTCGGCCTTCATCTCCCTGGTTTCCTGCGCTTTTCCTTATTTAGACGTAGGTAGACCCTCCTGGCCGGAACCAATGTTTCTCTTTTTTATGTTCTGTCATCCGCTTGTTGCGTCTTCATTAAAGTTTCCGAAGAAAGCTGTTCGAACAATGATCCTTTCTTGTCCAAAATACTTGTACCTGTTGGGGGGCTGGAGAGACGGCTCAGCAGTTAAGAACATGCACTGCCCTTGCAGAGGACCTGAGTTTGATTGGCATACAGCCACTTGTAACTCCAGTTCTAGGAGATCTGATGTCCTCTTCTGGCCATGGAGGACACTGAACTGAAGTGCAAAAACCCACATGTATAAACATACATACACATAGTTAAAAATAAAATGAATCATTAAAATACATCTTGTTAGGTCCAAAGGAATTTGGATTCAATTCTAATTTATGAAAAATAGGACTTACTAACAACAAATGTTTGATGATTATATTTATAAATTCCTAAGGTTGTAAAGGTCTATTCAGGCTAGCAGAAACTAACTTGAAGATGTATGTCTAGCCTCTTTGTCTTTGCTAATTTTGTTAAACTTTAGCTATTTAGATAAACTGAGTCAAGAAGAAACTGATATTCTATAAAGGTATACTATGAAAGGATCAGAAAAATAAAGCTCAGTCTCGTTCTGGATTGTATTTATGGTTTCAAGTTTTGTTTTGATCAACTAAAGGATTTTCAATTCAATTTTTTTAATACTTTATTTCTATTTTATGTTCATTGGTGTTTTGCTTGCATGTATGTCGGTGTGAGGGCATCAGGTCCCCTGAAACTGGAGATACAGAGAGATGTGAGCTGCCATCTGGGTGCTGGCAATTGAACCCAGGTCCTCTGGAAGAGCAGCAGTGCTCTTAACCACTGAACTGTCTCTCCAGCTCCCTTCAATTCAAATTTTAAGGCTTGAATTTAACAGGGATAAACTTGTAAAATCCTAATCTTACCAAAGCTACTAACTTGTAAACTGTTAAAGATAATTAAGACATGCAAGTTAGTGGTCAGTCACCTTATAAATGATCAAATTCTTGAATGTGTTCAGAACTGTGCTTGTAGTCATGCTCAGTACAAATGTATTCATTTAGAGATAAGCGTTAGCCTTTTGTGTATGCTGCCAAGCTTGAGCCTGAGACAAGTAACTAAAAACAAGAAGTCTGTTTAAAACCAGGTGTGCTCGGTGGATGAGATGATGGCTTCAGACCCCCAGAGAGATTGGTCATTCTAGTAAACATGAACCTTTAGGTTTGTTTGTTTACCCAGCAAAGTCTTTCTGCTTAGGACAGTTTCACCAGCACAGGCATTTTGGAGGTGGACCTAACACATCTGCCCGTTGAAAGTCTAATTATTTTCCTTGTTAGTATCCCTCCTCCGTACCCAAGCAGTAGTATTTCCTTTTGAATGAAAGCAGTTCTTGTTGCTATTGCTAACATAATCACATTACAGAAGCTGCTGCACTCTAATAATATGGTAAATTTCTTGACCTCTCCCTGGTTATTTTTCATTTAATATGGTAACTCATTTCTTTCGTTCATAGTCATGGTGAACTAGATTCATCTAAATCAGCTGGCAGTATTTCTTCCAGGGTTGTGTTTCTTGGGTGACGTATTTACATGTTACTGAGTTGATTACCTAACATCTTGACTCAAAGGACATCATAGAGTATAAAAAGCCAGAAATTTGTACTTAGTGAGGAAGTTCACTTGTTTCATGAGTTGTACTTGTGAATAATTATGACTCATTATCTGGCATGAGTTGATGCTTCATGTTGTCCGTCTCTACCATGCCACTCTGGGCATTAGCATGTAAAGTAGAAGTTCATGACCTAAATTACCTGACCTTTCTTCTTGTATTAAATTAGATGGCTGAAGATCCGCAAAGCTCTATTTCTGTAGCGTTTAAACAAACTCACCTTTTGTTTTGATTTATGCCTTATTTCCTTATGGGAGATTGTTAAGAGGGAAATATCACAGAATTGGCAAGGGAGGCTTTTTATTGTTTAAAAAGGATTTTGGAGGATGGTCAGAGGTAATGATTCATTGTAGCTGCCAGTGCAATAGCTCCTATGGTCTTGCACAAATAGATAAATCTATCTCTTAGGAACAGGGTTCTGGGGACAGTGTCTACCAGTGTGGGGAGCAGTGTCCCTTAAGGGGCGACTGCAAAGCTCCTGGTTCTGTTGAATGTGAATAGCTTCACAATAATGGAGATGTGAGGACATCTTTCCCTTTCAGCCCAGTTCTGAAAATGTAGATAGCTGCTTTGATAGGAACAGTTTTCACAGGCGTGTTTGGAAATATTCCTTAGGCTGTCAATAACAGATGCCTCCCAGTTGTTCCATTGAGAATAACAGGGTCTCACATACAAAGAGAAGGGTGGAGTTGGCCCTCAGGAAATACCTGGATCCTGGGACTTTAGTCTTGTCAGGCGTCTGTGTTCTGTGTTGCTTTTGTTTGTTCTAATATCATAATCCCTGGCTCATAGTAGACTGCTTAGTTTTTGTTTTGTTTTGTTTTGTTTTTGATTGGTTGATTTTTATGTGCGTGTTTGCCTATGTGTATGTATGTGTACCATGTGTGTGCCTAGTGTCCACAGAGATCAGAAGAGGTCATCAGATCCCCTGGAACTGACGTGAGATGGTTGTGAACTACCATGTGGGTGCTGGGACATGTACTCAGGCCCTCTGCATGAGCAATAAGTGTAGCTACCGAGCTGTCCCTCCAGCCACCTCAGTAAATGGTTTTCAATCAGTGACTAATCTTAAGCTGAGATAGAGGTGAGAAAGCCAAGAGAAAGTGATTGGTGACTCTTCAGGATAGCATTATTTCCTTAATAAATGTTACATAAGTCTGTTAATTAGGAGTACCTTGATGCACTTTAATAAAAGGATATCCTGATAGCATAGGGTCCCAGGATTAACAGTGATGGTTATGGCCCCCAATCCTTCCACCCTCATGCCATGAACCCAGTTTCGTGTAATGATATTTGTCTCCCTCATTGTTTACTAGTTCTTCCCCAAGGTCATACTGTTGATCATGTCCAGAGTGTTTGCAGGATTTTACATTTTTCTCAGGTAGTCATATGCCTACTCACCTTCAAAAACGTTAGAATTTTCTGATATTGTAATACTGAGCATCCAGGGACACAGCAATTAAAAATAGTATGATGGCCCCATACATCAGACACCAGCCACGCCTACATTTCTTGCAAGAAATGAGAACCAAAATAGAACTACTTCTTTTAATGAGGAAAAAGTTACTTTTTGGAAAGAGGGAGTATAGACTCTAAGCTACTAAATGTGTCCCTTCCTTCTGGTGGCTGATGCAGAGAGGCAGTATAGACCTGTGGCCTGTTCCTGCATATACTTAGGTGTGCTCTACTAGTTCTTATTTTTAGTAAATGTGTTTTATTGCCTGTTGTTGAATGTTGAAAACAGTTCACAATCTCTCATTCCTTATGAATTACCGAAGAGTCATAACAACATTTGACAGTTTTTTTTTTTTTTTTGTTTTTTTTTTTTTTTTTTTTGACAGTTCTTAATAGAGTGCGTTCTCCAGGCCCTTTGTCCTTACTGCGTTAGAAGTCAGTTACAGTATGAGCATTCTCTCTGACCCTCCTAGAAACTGTAGCATCTTTTTAAACAATTGGTTCATGAAAGAAATGAACAAATTCAAGGGAGCTCCCAGATTTTATTTTTTGTGTTTGATTCCCCAAACACAAGCCTTAAGGAAATTCTGATTTTTAAACTAATCCTGAACACTTTTATGCTCAAGGAACAGTTTTTAATCCCTGTCCCTGTACAATGTGTACCTCCTTATGGGGCGTTCTGTTTGTTGATACAGGGGATGCAGCGTCTCTCATGGATTCGTTCAAGACCAGGTTGCTACTCGCTTTTGGACAGGAGAATATTTTTAGTTCTTATCCCTTCACTAATTGTCCTTGTTTCTAAGAACTTAGGAGACTTTTGATCATGGTGATTAGATGCAGCAGTGCACACTTATCTGTTACTTTCTTCCATGTGCTCTCGATCGTGTACAGTGTGCACTAGGAGTGTATTCATGCCATGTAGTTCCTTGCATGGAAAGAAGGGGACATGTGACCTGTGTTCAGATCTGTAACTTGTCTGTTTTGATGGGAGCATTAGTATTATACCATAGGAGGCTAATTTTAAACTCCTGTTGTAGCCCACGATCCATGTCATTATAGAAAGCTTCTATATTAGTTTTCCACCTTATTTAAATGCATATTCAGCCAAGAGGTAGTATAGTTCCCTTCAAATGACTGGGGCTTGTTGAAGTCATTCTTGTTAGTAAGGGCTTTGTTGAGGTGTAATTGATCTGTAGAACTGCATATTTAGAGTATACTATTTGATCATTTTTGTACATGCTTGTGAATTCCTTATCACAATGAAGACAATGAGCAGATTTATATTCCATGAAGTGTCTTTGTACCCTTGTTAAGGCATCCCTCCTGTCCCTCTCAACCTCCTCTTCTGATCATTATATAGCTTGTTTGTTTTTTAATAGTTAGAATCACAGTATGCACTCCGTTTGCCAGGGTTTCTACTCCGTTTCTTTGAGTTGGAGATTGTCCATGTTGAAGAGCAATGGTTCATTCCATTTTGTTTTATGGTTATGATTATTTTTGTTTTTGCTTTTGTTTTTTGAGACAGGGTTTCTCTTTGTAGATCTGGCTGGCCTGGAACTCACTTTGGTAAACCATGCTGGCCTCGAACATCAAAGATCCTCCTGCCTCTGCTGAGGAAATGCAAGGATTAAAGGGGTGCAACACACAGCCTGCTTCATTCCATTTTATAATGAAGAACATTAGAAAGGATTTTACATTCTTAAAATTAACTAGTACCCACAAACTATAAATCCCAGTAGTGTTTAAATGTTTAAAAAAATACATTTTTATCTTCTAAAATTTTTAACCCTTGGGAAATGACACATACTTATCTAAAAGGAAAACTACATTTTGCCTTTTATTTTGTTGTCATTGTTAAATTCTAGCAAAGTTAAACCTAATCTTGGTTTTATATATTTATAGTGCTTGTTTATGTATTTATAGTAAAGAAGTATAGCTTCGTCAGCCTTGGTATTTCCCAGAGGTTGATGACAGGTTCTACTCTCTAACTTGCAGACCTAGGAACCTTAGGATCAGGAAATGACTCTCTGTGTAACTATTGTATACAAGGAAGCCTTCTGGGAGAACCTAGAAGAATAAAGGTCCTTCTCATCCTGTTATTCAGGGGTTTGGTGACTGCTTTTATCATCAGCATGGACCTTTCTGCCCAGCGCTTAAGCCATGTCTGAATGGGTCCCCTTCGGATAGGCCAGCTTCCCCCCCCCCCCCCCCCGTGGTTGTGAGAACCAATAGTAGAGAGCCAACTGCCGACAGGACAGCGTGTGTTCCCGGCTGTGACCATCACCCTAGCTACACTTAAACCACCCTCAGTTCAGTTCAGTCGCTCTTCTGCTGACTCTGCAGCTAGCTGTGCTGTGTGTCCCATTCCTTGGTTGAGAATACACACTTCACCTTTGGAGTGCCTGTTGGATTTTGACTTTTATTCCCTGATTTGCTATCCCTTGTTGTCTTAAGTGAGACATTGTATCTGTAGCTTTAATTTTCTGTAGCTAAACCACACTCTGTACCTTCCTGCCTCCTGCCCAGCCCCTAGCTAGGAGTCAGAAGGATCATGGGTGAATCTAGGAATTGCTACTGAGCCTCAGGAAGTCACCTAGTTAGCAGCCACCTTAGCTAAAGGAGAAGTGGGGCAGCCCGCCTTTTCAGCTTGCCAGTCTCAGGATCCCGCATGCGGCATCTGCTGTTCTACTACACCCTGCTGCAGCCCAGAGACACGGGGCATACATACCCTGTACATGTGTATCTCTTCGCTGCTTTCCAAGAACAACTTTTTTTTTTTTTATCATCTCTAGGCTCTGCTACAACATACATATATATATCTTCTTTAAAAAAAAAAAAACACCCAGTGAAGTGAAATATCTGTGAACTTGTAGTAATTCATCAATTCTTACCTTTTAAATGGCAGTTTCCAAAGTTGCTTATTTCCTGGCTTACAAATAATGATACGGCCTCAAAATTTTATGTAGTTGTGACTCATTAGAACTGCCATCTGTCCTGATGCAACTTTCCCTTCTCTGAACTCTTCAAAGTTCTTCTGACTGCACACACGCCCACCCACTGATGCTCCAGCTTCCTTACCTGTAACTCTGGGGCTCTGCAATTGCCACCGGATACCAGTTCTATATTTGTATTTTTGTTTTCCTCAAAACCTTAGCAAGCACATGAATTCTTAGCTTTTTTTTCTCAGTAAAAACTATTATTACCCTCTAAAAATTATTACTGGTTATTTTTAGTAGTATTGATAAAAATCAACAATATCACTCACCTGGTTGGATCATAATAAGAGGAATTTATTCTTTGTCCTGTCCCCCAGGCACTCAAATACTTCACTGTCCAGGAGAATGTCACCTTCTTCCTCCTCTGTGTCCTGGGGTATTGACATGCTTCCACAGATTTCCTAGCAGAGATTTCTTAACGAGATCAACTTTAAAATTCTAACATGGCCGGGCGTTGGTGGTGCACGCCTTTAATCCTAGCACTCGGGAGGCAGAGCCAGGCGGATCTCTGTGAGTTCGAGGCCAGCCTGGTCTCCAAAGTGAGTTCCAGGAAAGGCACAAAGCTACACAGAGAAACCCTGTCTCGAAAAACAAAAAACAAAAACAAAAACAAAAAAATTCTAACATGATTGTATCAATGACAAAATAGTATATTAGTTTAGCTTTCTTCTCCTTTTTAATTACTAAATATTCTTTTGCTGCTCTAATTATAAATGTAATATGACCCCATATGCCTTACTTAAATGGTCTATATATTAAAGTCTCCCCACGCCAAATGATGCTTTTCAATTTCTCTATGGTTCCTATAGAGTGGGCTCCTTGAAAAGCGGGGATTTTGAGAAGGCTTAAGGGAAGACATAAATGAGGAGGCTCTTTGTGACGAATATGGACTTACTGTGATTTCATTTCAAGGGTTTTGGAGCTGATGCATTACAGGAATGAGAACACGTCAAAGCAGTGATGTGGGAGGTTGAGGTTCATAAGCACATAGTGTACATTTACCAGTAATTCATCCATTCTCTTACTCTTCAGTTCAGTCTTTTTAGAGTCTTGGGTTGGTTGGTTGGTTTTTTTCCAAAGCCTATTCGTGTGTGTGTGTGTGTGTGTGTGTGTGTGTGTGTGTGTGTGTGTGTGTGTGTGTGTTGATACAGGGTTTCTCTTAGTAGCCTTAGCTGTCCTGGAACTCACTCTGTAGACCAGGCTAGCCTCAAACTCATAGCGGTCTGTCTGCCTCTGCCTCCCAAGTGCTGGGATTAAAATATGTGCCACCACTGCCCAGCCCAAAGCCTATTCTTTGGATAGCAATTTTGACCTTATTAACACAATGACTATTTTGTTGCTAAACTCCATGTCTCATGACCCAGTTTCCATTGTGAATGATGACGTTTTGTTTTCTCCCTCCCTGCTTTAGATCCATCTTTCCTATCCATCCGTCCTTCAGAATCATTGCTCTGGCTGAGCCCCCCGTAGTTGGAAGCACAACACAGCAGTGGCTGGGACCAGAGTTCTTAACCATGTTCCTTTTCCATCACATGAAGCCACTGGTGAAAAGTGAAGAAATCCAAGTGATAAAGGAAATGGTAAGAGGAGGCCTGCTGCTCTAGGCTGGTGTCCATTGCTGTTCTCATTTGAAGCTGCCCAGATCCCTGAGGACTATAATCCTACAGTTTCCTGACTGGTCACTGGTGCTCTGTAGTTTCTGTGAGAGTCATTATTTCAATGTCTGCCTTAGCCAGGCATCCCATTTGGCTCTTGGGGAGCTTTGGAGGTGCGTTCTTCAGTGGGGCAGCACCGCCCCCATTAAACAAAACATTTTAAAAGTCGGTTCTCAGCATACTTCCAGTGTTCAGTAGCCACTTGAGACTCACTTGGCTGCTGTTAGGTAGCAAAGACAGGAACATCTTCCATTATCATAGAAAGTTCTGTTTGACTGTGCTAGCTAGTCTGTGTCCCTGCTAATTAACATTTTACATAACTGAAAGCATTGCTTGGAATGCTGGCATTATTGATTGACTTGAGGGGTCTGTATGAGCACAGTTAGGAATGAAGGCATGGCCTTTAGGGTTCAACACTGTGGTTCCAGTCAGGTTCTCACTGTGTGTTAGCTTCCATAGCTCTGGGAGACTAGTCATGGTTCCCTCATCTGAAAGTGAGAGTAATTCTACTTCCTACACTATAGCATTTCTTTTTAAAATAAACAGTGTAAGGTATGTATAAAATAGGATTTTTTAAATTGCAGTTACTTAAATCGCTAAAGAAACTTGGAACCACTGCATTTTCAGAATGGTTACATGATGCCATTAATATATCCTTCTTACTCTGTGGAAATAAAAAGTAAAAATCGTTTCCATTTATTGAATTATTTGCATTGAAGTTTATTGTGATGAAATGTGTGTTATTTGTGCAGATCTTCTTCCAAGTTCTTTGAGCTGACCACGGCCATCAAATGTGTTTTATTTTTAGTGTTGTATTGAGACAGGTTCTCACTGTATAAACCATACTGGACTTGAACTCTTGGAAATCCTCCTGCCTCGGCCTCCCAAGTGCTGAAATTAGAGGCCTAAGACACCGTACCACAAGTATGTTTCAAAATCTTTAAGAGAGACATCTTGAACATCTCTTTTGTACACAGGAGTCCTTTAGGCCACTTAGTAGTCAGATGTATGCGTATAATATATGCATGAAATTACACTAATAATTAAATAACTTGTATAAATTAATATTCTACTATAGGAGTTTGGTTTTTGTAAGAAAATGCCTAACTTAGGTTTGAAGAATCATATTGATGCTCACAAAGCAAGAACTGGTGTTCACAGGTGTGCCAGATGCCAGTGATCTGATTGCATGCAGAGAAAAAAGGCTTGGTTTATTTGCCTGGCTCTTGAAAAGATGCCGGGCCTCAGGTGTTGGCTGAGAAGATGAAGTGGCAATCATTCATGACTTCAACGTGGACCCAATACTCGGCGACTTTCTAAAAACATTCTTCTAATATTATTTGCTGAATTGTCCTCATTTCTTCCTGTTTTTCCTTACTTCCCTTATAACATAGGTCCCAAATGTCCCTCAGGAAGCACTGGAGAAATTGCTGTCAGTCACACACAAACTCAGGGAGACCCAGGATCCAACAGTAAGTCTGGGCGTTCCCTCCACATTTCTGTTGCTCACCTGCTCGGTTTTTAGCTGCTGCTTTTCTCCCATAAGCTGTGCCTTGCCCTGTGTGTCCTGTAACCTTTATGTCAGCGCCTCGGGTGTGGTTGTAGCTCTTCTTGGCTCAGCCATGGAGAATGACTTCGCTTCAGAGGAATCCTTGAGGTCCTGTAGCTCTGCTCTGTCCCTCCATCTTACTTGCTGAGGAGCATCCTCTGTTCTTTAAGTTCCAACTTTAAGCTATTACCTATGCCTTTATCTTTAGTCTCTAATTTATCTTTGCTAATGGACTGTTTGTATTTCCATTTCTGTGTGTGTGTGTGTGTGTGTGTGTGTGTGTGTGTGTGTGTGTATGTATGTATGTATGTGTATGGGGGCCAGAGGAAAATTTATAGGAATCCATTTCTCTCCTCCCACCAGGGTTCTAGGGATAGACTTCAGGTTGTCAGACTTGGTGGCTAGGCACCTTTCCCCACTCAGCCACCTTGTTCACCCAAGAGCAGTAATTCTTTGTCTTTATTTGTAAAATGTGAACGCTGACATCTACCTCATAAGAAGGATGCAGTGATTAAACATAAAAGCATATGTTTTAAAATATCCACTTAATAGCTGCTTAGTAACTACCAACTTCTTTGACTGTTGTGTAGGAAACCAGCTCCCACTTTACTCTGGGTACTCTTGTGGAGAGAGGGATAAGAGATATTAAGTAGAAAGAGAGACCTAGCAGACAAGAAGAAAGACAGAAACACAGGATAGCTTTGGGAGGACCTGGGTCAATACCCAACGGCACAGAACTTTATTCAAAAGGGCTTTTATAACAGTGCCATGAGGAAGGGAAAAGACCTCCCCCTTGCTGGATATAACCAAGTGTAGACCCTTCCAAACACCTTGTTCCCAGGCCCGTGGCCCAGTCATCCTCTTATGCAGTCCTGCTGGGTAAAGCAAGCTTAGATCTCACTAGGAAACCTCTGGGAGGCTCCCACACTGCTGAACTGGATTTTTGGGGATTATTTATAAACTCAACATATATCTCTTAAATAACCATGCTTAGACCTGTTCCTGTTCCTGATTTCCTTGCTGGCTGATAATAATCTGCTGACCTGCCTAAAGTCAAAGCCTTGACATCATTACTGATCTGTGCTTTCCTGATATTGTCACTTACTCCAAAAGTGTGTCTCTCCGATGTGGCATCATGAGATCAAATCTGCTGTGACCTGCAGTCCCAATCATCCTTGTATCAGATTTCCAAATCTTTGTCCTGGAATATTACTTTCGCTTTATTGACCCTTCGCCTGTCACTCTCTGACTACATGGATTTCTGTTAGTGTTCTACAGAAACTTAACAAATTACCATTATTATTTTAACAAATCATGGCTTAATGAAATGTTTCGTCTGAACAATAAAATTTTGAAGTGAGTATCACTGAGCCGGAATGTGGAAGTGTTAGCAAAGCTGCACTCCTGGGAAACTCCAGGGAGACCCTGCTCCTTATTCCTTCTAACTTGGATGATTGTTCTCTGCATTCCTTGATTTGTGGTCCCATCGTAATCCTTCCACTATATTCCTGTTACTCCTGGTACATCTGTGTTGAATTTTCTTCTGTCCCTTCTTAGAGATGCATAAGATTGCATTTAGGGGTCACCAAATTAATCCAAGATAATGTCTTTCTTTTAGAAATTCTTAATCTCATCTGCAAAGACAGTTTTTGCCATAAAGTAACATTCATAATCTCCAGCAATTGTGTGTGTGTGTGTGTGTGTGTGTGTGTGTGTGTGTGTGTGTGTGTTAGACATGTATGATTTTCCAGTTGCCACAGTTCTTCTGCTAATTGCCTCTGGGCCCTCATCTCATCTTTCCTCATTACTCTTTTCAGCTTTGTTATTTGTTTGCTGTTGCTAAGTTTCAAACTTTATTCTTTAGTAATTTCTTATACAAATACAATGTGTTTAGATTTTATCTCCCTCACCCCACCCAGCTGCCCCTGCAACGCTTCCTGTACCTCCAGTCCCCATTCCATCTTCATGTCATTATTTGTTCTCCTCTTCGTCTTTCCCCGTCCCCCTCCTTTACAACCCACTGAGTCCGATTAGTGCTGCCCATGTGCACATGGCTTTAGGGTACCGTACACTGGAGTGTGTGCGTGTGTGTATGTGTGATTAAATGTCTCACTTAGAGCTGAGCACTCCACAGTTAGTTATTCTCTACATTTTGAGTAGTTGTTAGTTTCTCTATTAACCACCATCCGCTACATGAAGAAGTTTCTCTGATTAGGGGTGGGAGTTGCACTAGTCTGTGGGTATAAGAATAAATATTTGGAAGTTAGGTTGACATTATGCCCTTTTAATTAAACAGCAGTAGTAGGGCCTATGACTCCACAGCCATGAACTCTGGCCAGCTGTACAATCCCAGGTCTGAGGCCTTAAGTCCGATCTCAGTGCTGTTGATTGGCCCCTAACAGCCATGCCACTCTTGTCTCATTGGACGCATCTTACCGGGCTGCACATTGTAGCTTTCAGGGTTCACAGCGGGGTAAGACTACCCAGTGGCTTTTCTTCCCACTCAGTCTTCTAAGTATTTTCTGACATTATGAAAGCTAGCTAGCAGGCAGTCTTTCTGTTCTTGAACACACTAGTGCCTGTGTTTGGGGCATTTACCTCTGTGTTTTCCTCTCCTCAATGACTTAGGTTTGCTCCCTTGCTCAGATGTCCCATTTCCAGCCAGTCCTTTCCAGGTCAGTGTGATGCAGAGACAATTTCCTTGCCATTTCATTTTATCTTACCCCTTGCCTCAGGATTCTTCATAGGGCTTATGATCTTGGGCATAATAGACATGTTTTAGTCACTTCCTATTGTCTGTTTGCTCTTGGGTTTTTGTTTTTCGTTCTCTGGATTTGCGTGGGTATTCAGCAGATATCTGTTAGAGTGAGTATATGAGTCTTCCACATTGTCCTTGGAGTGGTCTTTCTCTGCATTTCCAGAGTTCCTCCTGTTCCTCACACTGCCTAAGGGACCCGTTGCCTTTGTCTGTCGACCGAGGCCAGCGTGCTGAGTGGGCTCCTGGTTGTGGGACTCAGTGCTTTGCCAGCCTCCTTTCCCAGCTTTTGCTGAAGCCCCTCAGCTCTGCCCACACTTAGCGTGCTGCTATTTTTAACTCGAGCACACATGAAAATGTCTCTGCTTTAGAAATGCCTGGAATGTGTTTCCTCTCCATGAACTTGTTCTTCTGGGTCCCTGTTCTACTAGGTCGCTGTCTCCGTTCCCTAAGCTTCGTGACACTAGCGAATACCCAAGATGCTGGCTGGTCACAGTTGCCTTGCAGTTTATTTTTAGCTCTTCAATTAGAACTTGAACTCTGTGAGTCTGAGACTTGTTCAATCTTCTCTGACTCCCTAACCTGGAACCTGACACATAATAGATTCTTAAATCCTTGAGGAATGAATGGAAAATTAATTAATTACTAATATATTAAGAGATCCTCTCTAGGCACTCCTCTCCTGGCAGTGTTACATTTTTTAATAAAAAGAAACAATTCTTTGAGAGGAAGAAAAGAAACCTTAGTTTTGTTCATTTCTCATGAGATCTTTTGTATTTTTAAGCAGTTGAGGTACTAATAATTGTGCTAATATGAAAAACCCTTTGAGTGTGCTTTTAACTTGCATAACCATGGTAACCAAGGGAATGTACTTCACATTCTCACCCTCCTTTCTGCAAGATAAAGTTACAGCTAGAAATGTGATAGTATACTGTTAAATATACTAGGACTTTTAAAATTAAAGTATATTCTGAATTTTTAATGGAAAGTCTGAGAGCAGGAGTTACTGAGTCCTTTATTCAACACCCAAGTGGCTCAACCTAAAACTTGGTTCTGGTGTTTTAAGCAGTTGTTGCTGTGAAGAACTCAGTGCTGTCCAGGTGAAGGAATTACTCTCCTTCAAACCTGTAAGAAGACTTCAGGGTTGGTGGAGATGAGGTGGGGAAGCCCGCAGTATTGGCTTACAAGACTGGGATGTTGTGTTCTTAGTTTATTATGACTGTTGGAAGAGTCATGTTGGGGTCCATTTGTCAGACATTGTCTGAGAGATTATGGGTGGGAATCCCTGCATCCTCTGCCCTCTGGCGTAGCAGTACATGCTCACCCACAGTCCTGCCTTCTTCAGCAAGGACTGAGGTCATCTGCCGCCACCTCTCTCTTCCATCTTGGTATCATGACGTTACAGTAGGACATCGCATTTTGAGGGGAACTAATGAAGAGCATCTGTGCCTGCTCTCAGTTGTCTCTGTCCTTCTTCCCCATACTGTTGCCAGTCAAGTTAGACCTCAGCACGGTGATGTCCTGGCTGTAAGATCACACACTACTTTGCACATAACACTGCTGCTGCCTTAAAAATGAGGCCTGAGTCGCTCGTGGAAATCAGTCACGATCCACGGTTATTGGAGAGCAGACCGCCTGAAAGGGAGCATGGCAGAGTCAGGCTGACACGTCATGTTCAACATGGGTTCCTGTTCCCTTTGCTTTCATGTCCTTGTCCATAGCATGTCTCTTGCTCACATGACTACTTTAAGCCCTGGTAGAATTTGTCAATTTTTTTTTTACTTATTTTAGCATTAAAGTACATATTATTTTTAATTGAAATACATGGTTCTTTATATTTAAATATTCTCTGTCTAGAATGCACATTTATTGAAAACAAGGATTCATCAAGTGTTTGTGTGTAAATGAGTTCGTTGTTTAATGGGGGGAAAAGGTCAGTGCTATAGATGTTGATCACATTCCTGAGCTGGTCCCAAAGGGCTGTGTAAGTCATATTATCACTGAAGCATGACTCTAGTGGCAGCAGACCCACGTGTCATAGAGCTGTGACATGCTTGAGGATGGGGTCATTGATGCTCCTTTTGGGGGTCTCACAGAGTCACCTCATCAAGCATGTGTTAGACAGTTTCCCTTGTCCATGTTGAACCCTCTGTTATATCCAGTGCTTCCTCTTGCCCCTAAGGTGCTGAGGGTCACTTTGCTGCCCTGATCACTCTCTAACAGTTCATTCTGGCCTGCAGTGCCCCCTCAAAGATCAAATAGCTTCAAAAGGGCTTCATTCCTCTGGCTTAGGTCAGCCATGCCTTTGATCTGAGTTGTGAACTAGGTCTAATAATCTAATAAGAATAAAGCTATGTCAGTGCCTCTCTGAATGTGTATGGATGCTTTCACTGTGAGGAGGCCGTCTGGCTCATCTGTCATTTGTGGGGCACCCCCATCTCTGTCATTTGTGGGGCACCCCATCTCTGTCATTTGTGGGGTACTCCATCTCTGTCATTTGTGGGGCACCCCGTCATCTCTGTCATTTGTGGGGTACCCCCATCATCTCTGTCATTTGTGGTATACCCCAACATCTCTGTCATTTGTGGGGTACCCCATCATCTCTGTCATTTGTGGGGCATCCCTACCATCTCTCTCATTTGGGGGGCAGCCCTGTTTTTCTGAGCTGTGCTAATTGCTATAGAATCATTTTAGAATTGAATCCTCGAAACAGTTTCATCGGGCAGGATGCTGTCAGTGTCATCTTAAAGATGAGGAAACCGACTTGAGAAATGAAGTGATTAGTTAACATCACACGGCTGAGGAGAACCTGACTTGTCTAAGTTTAAAGCCAGGAAGATTTAATGTCTTCTTGTGCTGCCTGCCAAGAGAGTTTCCAGCTCAGGTCAGCAGACAGTCATGGAGTGCTTACCAGGGCTCTGGATTAGCAACTGTATTTGTGAAATTTGGGGCAAGTGAGGAAAACAAAATGAATTATTCCAATAGTATTAGGAAAAGGGTTCCAACAGCAGTCTGCCACTGACGTGGTAAACTAGTTGACACTTTGTGGTCAGCAACCTAAACTGTCCACAATTCCTTTTTTCTGTTTCAGAAACCACAGATTTGCTTAGAGCTCTAAGCGTTTTCAGAATCTCTTAACAAGTCAGCTGTGTGAAGAAGAAAAGCGAGAATAGTCGATTGTACGTAAGGGTTTCTTGTGAGGCAGGTGTGACCTGCATTTAGAACAGCCTTCCTACCCTCCCTCCCACCCCCTGAAAGACCGCAATGGAACTGAGTTGATAAACGCTTCCTATAGATTAGTAAAACTCTCCTGAAGGCTATTTTAAGTGTGAATTGGCTTCTGTTCATTTTTATTCACAACTCGTTCTTGCACGCATTTAAGTTTGCCCTGTCCCTCAGGAATAGGGAATTGTGCTGTGACATCTCTCTACAGGAGCAGTAACGAGCTGACGTAGACTCTCAGCAAACTCTCTTTGCCTTTGCATAGGCACAGTCCCTGGCAGCATCGCTTTCCACCCGTCAGCTGTTGCGGATCTCTCGCCGCCTGTCTCAGTATCCCAGCGAAAATCTTCATGATGCCATTACTAAAGCCTGCCTTTCCAGGTAATCAGGGTCGCCTTTTGCCAGAGCTCAGCTCTCTGCTCCTTTGCTAGAATGGTACCATAAGCTGAAGAGACAGTCTCCATTCAGTCTGTAAAAAGTATCGTATTAACCACATAGCTCTTTCAGCCTGGCTCTGTTATTAGAACATACTTATATAATTATTTAGGCGTAAAAGCAGTTTTAAGATGCCTCAGTGGTAGAGAATGCCCTGAGTTCAGTCACTAGTGCCAAAACATAAAATGAGAATGAATTGAACACATTTCACAAGTATTTCATAAATGAGAAAACAGTTTTAGTCCCTTACTGGGATCACACAGTAGTAAATACTGTGTTTGGAGTTTGCATGCTCATTCATGGGTCTTCTGAGCTAGGTTCTCAGGTGTTGTGGTTGCTGCTTCCCAGATTTGTTCTGGAACTTTTAGTCTTGATAGTACTGATCCTGTAGATAAATTGAATAAAACTAACATCTTTTCAGTGTATACTAATAGTTTACATACTAGGTGGGAAGTGATTATAAAACACTGGCTTGCAGAATTTTTTCACAAAATCATGTTTGTGTGAAGTTATTTTAAAAGATTAATAAGGGCTGTCGAGATAAGTCAGTGGTTAAGGTCCCTAAATGCTCTTGCAGAGGACCCAGATTCAATTCCCAGCACCCACATGACAGCTCACAGCTGTCTGAAACTCCAGTCACAAGGGATCTAGTGTTCTCTTCTGGCTTCCTTGGGTACCAGGTACACATGCGGTACACAGACAATACAGGCAGGCAAAATATCCATACACATAAAATAAACAAAATTTTAAAGAGAATATATTCTCTAGAAATACAAGATTAATAAGAAAGCCAGTGTGGTGGTACACACCCTTAATCCCATCACCAGGGAGGCAGAGGCAGGTGGATCTCTGAGTTCAAGTCCAGCCTGGTCTACTGAGCAAGTTCCAGGACAGCCAGAGCTACACAGAGAAACCCTGTCTTGAAAAATGAAAAACAAATTATAAAAGATTAATAACAGTTCCCAATAGGCATAGAGTTTTCTCTTAGGTTATTCTTACATACTTTAATATTTTCATTATTTTGGTAAGGTTAATTTTAATGGGATTAGCTATGTTTATTATCCAGTTGTTTCTTGATAAGAGGAGTTAAGAGGAGACCTGATTTAGCTTGAGAATATTTGTAATTGTCCTTTGTAACTCTTAAGTGTACTAGGCAACTTTTCTTGTAAATGCCTTGTGCTGTGGCTTGAATTTTCTCTCCTTGTGGTGCATCCAGCTGAACTAAGACTGTCTACAGCATAATGCCTTGAATAGCTAGCTCACAGTTAAGAGATACCATTCTTGTGTTTTAAACAGAGCAATGTTAGACTTCTAAACAATTTTTGAAGCAAAAAAGCTTCCACAGCATATTTTGAAGTCATAAGGTGCAGAGAGTACAGACAGTTATCTCTGTTTCTTAAGCATATTTTATTTTGGGCAGGACTTGGTTGTAAGGCCGAGAGCAAAGATGCAAATACCCAGCGGAGTAGGCAGTTTAGAAGATTAGGGGAAGACAGTAGGGTAGATACGGTAGAACGAGAGAGACAGTCCCCACAACCTGTAAGACAGATGCTGACTGTTGAGCCAGCTTCCAGATTTCTTTGTGTCAGGAACTAATAGTGTATCAAGAAATAAGAATTAATCAAAGAAATGGAGAAGGATCAAAGTCAGGAGAATAAATATAAAACAGCCTCAAGTTATGAGAATGTGGAAAGGTAAAACTGAAAATAACCCAGATGGTCATTGACTACTGAGTAGATGAATTAAATTTGAGGCATTCATACAATGGGTTTGATTCAGTAGTAATACACATAAAGTAAAAATACATTGAAAACATGAACTGTCCAGAGTAGAGCAAAGTATATGATGGTTTTCTAGAGCTCGGGGTACTGGGAAATAGAGTGCCTCTGAGTCTTCCTTTGAATAAGTAGAATGTTCTAAAATTGTTTGGGATGATGCTTGCACAACTGTGAACATAATTAAAATGATTAAATCATAAACTTTAGGCAAATTGTATAGGCAGAAAATGTACATCAATAGATCTGCTAATAAAATAAAATCAAAGACAGTAAAAACAGAATAAGAAAAGGCTGATGCCCTAGCTGCCAAGAAGACTTTTAAATAGGATAGGGTGTAGTGCTAGATTTGAATGTCCATTGAAGCAGAGTCTGTGTGTCTGGACGTCCGTGAGATAGAGGACCTGCAGCAGGACCTCTTGCATAGAGAGTAGAGTAGACATGTTTGCCGCCCTTTTTGACGAAAGTGGTTTTGGTCACATGACCAGAGAAATGATGAGAAAGTTTGTCATCTCTCTGGAACCTTGGTTGGGAAAGAGTCTTCTGTAGGAAATCCAGTGCTCTGTGTTGCCTGGAGTAAGTATGAGGATCTGTGGTGACATTGTCTGTTAGTATAGTAACCACAAGTTGCTATTTTGTTAACTCATTCAGAGTTTTGAACTACCTCTAGGTTTTCATAGAATAGCAACCCTAAATCCGTATCAATACTTTTACTACCCAAGGTATTAAACTGTCCATCTGAATATAAGGTCACAATATGTGATAAACTAGGTATTGGAGAGATGACTTAGCAATTAAGAGCAATGGTTGCTGTTGCGAAGGGCCTGGGTTCAATTCCCAGGACCCACATGGTGGCTCACAGCCATCTATAAGTCCAGTTCCAACGGAGCCAACACTCTATTCTGGCCTCTGTGGACACCAGTCAAATAAGTGGTGCCAGACATAATAATCAGGCAAAACACTTAGACATAATAATGATTTTATTATTATTATTATTATTATTATTTTTGTTGGAGCTAAGGACCGAACCCAGGGCCTTGCACTTGCTAGGCAAGCGCTCTACCACTGAGCGAAATCCCCAACCCCAATAATGATTTTTTTAAGTTAAACTCTACTTGAGAAAGAAATATGAAGGAGATTTGGCATATAGGACATTCAGAAATAGAACTTCAGGAACTCAAAGCAGAACATTTGAAATTACCTAATGGGTATACTTCAGAAGGTGTAAATGTTAGGAAAGTTTAAAGCTAGCATAAATGAGACCAAGAGTTGGTGAATTTGAAAGCAAACCTGAACAAAAAAAATTGAAATGGAAGTTTTGAGATAAAAGAAACCTCTGGACTGATAAGCAGTAAAGATAGAGTTGCGGAGGCACTGAAGTGGATGGAAGCTAGCACAAGTTGAAGAGATGCAAAATCTGAAGAGCTGTTCATCAACAGAAGATACCATGAGAAAGACTGAAATCTGCCCAATGGAGCTTCTGTGGGTTTTGCTGGGGATTGAGCCCAACACCCTGTGCTTGCTAAACTACACTCCAGTCCTCTAATAGAGTAAGAGACAGGAATTATTCCAGCAGATTTTCGCTAAGAGTGTGCTAGAACTGTAAAATGAGTTTATCTGTTGACATGTGTCAGTTCACAAATGGGACAAATGAAAACAAATTCCCATGGTGTGACTGTACTGCACAGCCATAAGGACAGTCCTAAACACTCCAGGAGGAAAAGCCCACAAGGAAACGAGGATTAGTGATGACTTGAGAACAGCGACAGTACGTTCCAGAAGGATTAGATATCCTATTTTTAACTTACTGTAATAAGAGTGAGAAAAAAAAATTTTGATGAAACCCAATTCCCTAATCATAACCGAACTCTTAGTAAGCCAGGAATATTCTTAGTAAACCATGGATAAAAACAAAGTTCTTCAGCCTGATAAAGACTGCTGACTTGAAATTTGCAGCAAATATTTCTCATGGTAAAATACTTGGCATATTTCCTTAAGCATTTGGAGAAAATGAATATAGTAGCTTTCACATTTTTATCCAGCACCCAAGATAACATGATTGGTTTTAGTAAAAGTATCCAAGAGACAATCATGTAAATTACTAGACCAAACAGTCTAATGAAGTTCTTGTGTGCTCTGATCGATGACATTCATGTACTTTTGCAACTATGAGTCAGTTAAATGAAAGACATGCAGTCCTTCTGTGGAGAACAGAATCAATCTATTGATGGTTGTCAGAGTGAAGCTATCCTTAAGGCACAAGAAACAGGATACACACACAGTGAGGTTTGGGGGGACAAGGTGGGTGCTTGGTTTCGAACAGCAAAGCAGTGATGTAAGAACTGTGATGGTGTGCTGAACTGATAAGACACAAGCCTAGAGGTATATAAACTTGCCCATGATCTTACAGGACCCAGAGGAGGCAGTGGGTAAGACAGTGTCAGGTTTGCGGCTCAGAATCTAACAGGGACAGGGAATAATACCCCAGTGTTTAGCACTCTTTGTTCCCATGCCTTCTGGCTCACGCCAACTTTCTACTGTAAGGGGTTTGTTCTCAAGGGAGGTGGGGGTCCATCCACAAAGCTTAATACTGTGTCAGCCTGAATTCGGATGGTGCATTCTGGGATATTGGAGCACACGGCCGTGGCTTATACTGTAGCGCAGCACAGGCAGTCACTGACTGAAGATCCTTCCTGTGGGTTGGTTCACTGTGGTCATAAATTCTAAACATAGCATTGTGTAGAAGGAAACTATTCCAAGCCATGGTGCTTATGGTGTCTTTGTAGTTAATGACTGCCTCTGTCACTTACCAGATTATTACTTTGACAACATATTTATAAAATAGGTACAGAAAGGCAACACAAAACCAAATCATCTTTCATTCAGGAATTTGTGTTAGAAAAATAAGGAAAACCTCATTGATTCCCTTCTGCTGATTTAAGTTTGTGATTGCCAACTTATTGTAGGCTTAAATGTTGCTTTTTAGTTAAGAAAAATTTGATATACCAGTTATACAATAAATAAGAAATATGAGGCACACAAAATCCACTTATGAAAACAGATGATTTCATCATAATCTGCAAAATGTACATAAATAAATATTGCTAATTACAAATAAGCTTAGATATGAAACATGGGCTTTACATATACTTTGAATTTGTATTTATGCTAAAATTTTCTATGCTTCATATTTCATAGATCGTTTCTCCTCAATTGGTTGTAAATAGTGAAGTATGTGTGTTAAAAGATACTTAAGAACCAAAGAAAGCCCTGAGTTCATCACCACACTCCATCCCTCTTACTAGGTTCTTACCAAGCCTGGCCAGGTCAGCCCTGGAGAAGAATCTGGCAGATGCTGCAATAGAAATAAATACTGAGGATAGCCTGGAGCCAGAACTGGAGAACTACAAGTGTAAGTACTTGACTTGGCTATTTTAGATGACATAACAATGATCAAACACTTTGTGCTATTAGTTTCAATAAAACCCTTTGTAAAGATCCATTTTGTTTTGCGTATGGCACTGAAGAAGTGACTCCATTCCTTTCCCTAAAAAACAATCCAAAAGCCGTTTTCCAGCTCAGCTTTAGATAGCACTTCTTTCAGTGAATACTAGCCCCGCTCCCCCGCCAAGAGTCAGTTGGGAACTGATGTCCTGAAGGGTTGGAGAGTTTTTGTTGTAAATCAACTTGTCTCATTTTGACATACGCTTTTCCAAATGTGTTTCACCATACAGTTTAGAATTGTTTTCTTTGTCCGACATTGGTATTTTGAAGGCTACCAAGTTTCCTACAGAGCATGTCGGAGCATTTTCTAGGGAGACAGACTAATGAGAGCCGGCTGTATGCCCTCCCCTCCCCTTAAGGTCCCCCCACCAACCCCCCGCTCCGCCCCCCCCCACACACACACCTTTCTGCACAGCCATAGGAGAAGCTTGGAGTGGGGAAGAGTGCACACTCTGAGAGTTTCCTGTTCTGCAGTGAGAGCACAGGGAAATTTCTATTTTAATGTACTTGTCTTATCAAAGCACAAGTAGGACTGTTCTCCAACATGACTGTAATGGCTGTGGTTCTGATCAGCGTTTTAGTAACTATGGCTACACTGAACCAAGAATTTAGTATTAAGGAAATTGAATGACTTTTTTTTTTTTAGAATAAAATTATAAATTTGATACTGATGGATCTGAACAGATGTGCAGAGGCCACTCAAAGAGACAGAATAACCATGGGACGTGTAGAATCTTAATGTTATTTGGTTGAAGCTGGCAACATATCTAGAGAAAGGCTATGTCATCAGGATGGTAGATTGATCAGTCTGGGAAAGGTCAGCGCCAGCAGGGTCCATCTCAGCTTCCTGTAAGGGATAGGGATCAAAATGCGGAGAGTGTTCACTTGACTGTTTCAGTCGTCTTGAAAGCTGCTGATCTTGTGGGGAGTGCATTTAATTCCTCCCCTTGTCAGGAGCCCAAGCTCACTGAACAACCATCTCTTAGGGCTTAGCTCTCCATACAGGTCTCTCTCCAAGTAACATGATGATGGCGGTCGGTGTAGCATGGTCATATGAAAGCTGCACCTATCCTGCGATGCCGTATTTTCCAATTGTAGCTTTTTATCAAAATATATGTTTTTGTTCTCCTGAAATTATGTTTGCCCTCAGTTGTGATGGCAAAGCCAGGCTTTGAGCCTGCAAGACTAACAGCTTTGGCAGACTTCCTCTAACAGTAGCACCCTGTGAGACTTCTTGAAAAGCAGCCAGCCTGCTTTCTCCCAGTGTGTCCCCTTTGCAGTGGAAATGTTACCAGTAAACATTGGTTGTGTGAACAAAATGACCCTAAAGGCCTCTATCTACCGAATGGCCGTGTTCTGTGAACTGAACCCTAATGGGTGTTGGTCCCTGCTGTTATGTGTGTTATCTCAGCAGACAGGTGTGTAAGTTGGTTCCTTGTCACATTCTTGATCTTTTCCTTTGTGGTCTACAATATAAATTGGAGAGCGACAGTGTTTTAGTTTATTCGTTAGATGTTTAATTAAAATCCTGAAGACCTCACAGGTTAGAGAAGCTGCCTGGCAGTGTGTGTTGGCCAGACTAGGTTTCTCTGGATGTTTGCAGGACATTGCTGTGACTCACCCTCTGTCCTGTACACACTGTTCAGGTGAGATAGTGTCCGGGTCTCTGAGGATTGGCGCTGTCAGCGCACCGGTGTACAATGCCCAGGAGAAGATGAAAGTGCCTGACGTCCTCTTCTACGACAACGTCCAGGTGAGGGCATGGCTTTGTGGTCTCAGGCCAGTCACATCAGAGCAGTCACCTCTGATCCAAATGACACCAGTGTCTAATTGTAGTCATGATGTCCTACATTCAGTTCAGGTGAGGCCACATGAAGGGCTGACCCTTTTTAATGACAGTGATGAGAAGGTTTAAAGTTCTTTCCGGTGGTTAAAACTAGAGAAGTTATGCTATGGATTTAAATGTGTGCATGGTATGTGCACACACGTTTCAGGACTGTGCTTGAGGCCAGGAAAATACCTTACTAAGGCAGCAGGCAGGCAGACCTCCTGGCTCTGACTTTGGCTTCTAGTTAAGACATTTCTGTAGCTCACAGAAGGTGTGTCTACGCAGGCTTTCCTCCTCTTCCCTCTCCTTTGCTGCATTTTCCTAGGATTCCCGTGTTCCCTGCTCTGCCCCTTTCTTTGGAGGATCAACCCTGACAGGGCCATTGACCTCACAAGCTGACCACTATTGTGGACTGTTTCCCAAGACACAGAAATAAGTTGGAACTTCGCTTCTTTAAGATTTGGTTTTAGTAAATATTTCCGAAAATGTCTTTTTCTGTTTCAGTTATATATTTCCTTTATAATAAAAGCATATTTAATTTTTGTAGATCTTATTTGCTAATCTTCCTGTAAATAATTACATTTACAAATGATGTTAGAATTTGCTTTACCTTTCTAAGGAGTTAGCAAAATTATAGTGCATTTTCTTTCACTAATTTTATTCACGGTTCTATGAGTATCATAATTTATGTCCCTAAGTGAGATTAATAGTATAAAGGTATCCAGGCAAGTTTTTCTTTCTTAATAAAATATTTTGATTTAGACACTTATATATCAAAGCTATAATTATTTTTTGCATAGCAAAAGCCTTTCCACTGCTTTTGTTTGGTTTCATTCTATAGTCAGTTAACTGATGTGTGCTTGCTTTTTCTTTACGACCATTTCATAATCAATATACAAAGGCACAGAAAATCAAGTTATAGAGATGGAAGGAAAATATTCTTATCTATGATGTAAAAACAAAAACCTTATTAAAAGAAACAGTAGTGGGCTGGAGAGATGGCCCAATGATTGAGAGCACTGACTGCTCTTCCGTAGGACCCAGGTGCAATTCCCAGCACCCACATGGCAGCTCATAACTCTGTGTAGCTCCAGTTCCAAGGGATCTGACACCTTCACACCAATCTGACACCAATGCACATAAAATAAATTTAATTTTAAAAAAGGAACAACAGTATTTCTAAGCAGCACTGTCTGTCCACATTTCACATGCTGTCCACATAGCAGAAATGAAAGAAAAAAACACTGTGAAATTGTTATAAGTAACAATAGAAAAACTCCAGAATAGTTAAGGCTGAAAAGACTCCAAAGTGTATAAGAACATAGGAAGTTCGGTAGGAAGGAAGACCATTGTGTCCTTGAACAGTGTCTGTTGCCATGGTACTGGTGACACAGACATTGACGACTGCAGATCTGCAGTGAACTTTCCACAGATGCCCTGGGGGGCTTTGTGTAACCTGTCTCCAAATGTCCCTACTACCGCAAAGCGTAATGAATCAACCATTAGGAAAGATTTTAGTTGCTGCAGTTCCGGGGATGGAACTTGATGCAGTCTGCTCCTGCAGTAGGTACTACTGCTTCATTTATACTGTGCATCTTAGAAGCAGGACTCTTCAGTGTCACAGATACAGACTATATCCAGTCCATCTTTCCTGTGATGTCCTGTTGTCCCTTTACCACAGTGCATTGAAAATGGTCTGTAAAATGTCTTTCCCCTGCTCTTTTCTTTATCTGCTATCTTCATTGAAGTTTCTAGCACATTGGAACTAAGTGTTGAGGGGATTAAAAGGGATGAATAAGATTTTGAGCATCCATTCTAAGGAGTATTGTTTCATTAAATCCTTTATTATGGAATATGACCCTTGGAGCAGTAAGTAGGAGAAATTGGAGAATAACGAGATTAATAGCTTTTTAATAAGCCCAAGGAGCTTTAGACCTGAAAAATTACACACTACACATCAGACTTCTCCCTAAGGCATTGGGGTACCGAGATGAAAAGGTATGCACACAAGTAGATGCATCTCCAGGACTCCATTGCTTTTCATCTGATGGAAAATACAGGCCAGTAAGTACATACGGTTAGGTTACTGCACAGTGTAATGAAGGTGCATGCAGGTTACTGAGGGAACACCAAAGAGATGATGGGGGCTGACTGGAAAGGTCGCAGAAAAGTGGTTAACCAGACAAAGTTGGGTAACTTAGGCTGAAGCAGGCATTTGCAGAACCTCGGTTATATATGAGAGAGACAGTTTCTTAGGAAGCCTCATGTCCTTGATCTCAGTCCACAGATCCTTGGTTTCCAGTTGAAAACTGTCAGGTGATGAGGCTGGTGCATGAGGAGGTGGCATTGTCCAGGCTTCACTAATGACAGAATCAGGATCCTTAGGAAGGAAATTGGTGACAGATTTTAAGCACATTTGCACTTTCACTAACTTTTTTCTTCACTCTCTAGTGTTGTCCAAGAGTTAGAAACCAGACAAAGATAGGGGAGTGGTGATTGAGACAGTCCAGGTCACAGCTAAGGGTCTGAATGAAATAAGGCAGTGGCGGTGGAGACAGAGGCAGGGACACCTTACAGGACTCCTTAGGTGCTAGAAACTGGGGACTCCCTCAGGGAACACATCACCTGCTGGAAAGAGAGAGAACAGAAAATCACTCCTGCTTGTGCCCACATTGGAAGGTAGTGGGGGGGGGGGGTGAGAGTGGAGGTCGGGCATGCACAGGAGCGTGAGGAGTAACCACTGCTCCCAAAGCATTAGGAGTCATCTCAGGAGCTTTGAAAAATGAGTGGCAAGCCTGTGAACAAAGAAGCAGCCGTGTCTGTACTGTGGAGAATGCATTTGCTCCAAGAGAAATGGAAGTTTCAGAAGCTAAATTGGCCAGTCAGAATCTAGGTCGGAGATGATAAACACCCTGAATCCAGCTGTGCTAATAGAAAAGAAAGAAAATCTGTTTGTCTTTCTCTCTGTGTGTCTGTGTCTCAGTCGCTAAGACTTGGTTTTAACAAGATTACCATTAAGAAGAGCAAGATGGGCAGCGTGACCATGGTGATGTCACAGTGTGATCACAGGAAGAAAAGGATCCTTTTTAGTGGGGTAGGGGAGTTACAGGAGGAAGAAGAAAGCTGGAAGGGGTCAAGTTTTGGATGAGTTGAGTTTAGGAAACTGGGGAATAGCAGTCGTCACAGAGAAAGCCTGTAGACGACCTGCTTTAAGTTATAAATCCCTACAGCTGAAAAATCTGAAGTTTTGTTTTGGTTTTACATTTTGTGAGTTCGTGTGTGTGTGTGTGTGTGTGTGTGTGTGTGTGTGTATGTATGGGCACACACATGCATGCGCACGAGAAAGACGGCAACTTGTAGGAATCAGTCATCTACTTCCACCATGTGGGTCCGGGACTGAGCCTGGCTCCTCAGGCTTGTAGGGCATAGCCATTACCTGCTGAGCTGGCTCATCGGCCCTGAAAAAATCGGTAAGGAAAGCTCACAAAATAAAACTTGTCTTCAGTTGGGAAGGTCTCTCCAGAAAGGGAGAGGGAGAGGCCCTGAGCTCTTTGAGTGCCAGCCTGTAACTCTGCTTCGGTCCCTTACCTGGCTCTCAGGCAGGCCCAGTGTCTGCATAGGCACTAACACACTCTGTCATATCCAAAAGAAAGCAGCCAGGAAGACGGTGAGAAAGAGCAAAAGACAGAGCTGCGGGAAGATCGGTAGAAGGGAGAACCTGCCAGTGACGCTCACTCATGTGACCAGGATACTCACTCATGTTGGCGGGGACCTTAGCTGCTGGCAAATGTAGTGACCGTCTGCAGCGGAACTTAGAGACAAACGGATGGTTCCTAAGTGTGGCCTGGCCATGCATTTGCTTCTGGGGACGTTTGTTCCTTTGCTTGAGGAAGAACCAGTGTCTTGAAATGACCACTTAGTTAAAAAGGAAGCAGTCTGTGGACCCTTAGCAAGATCCAGGGTGAGGGATGCCCAGATCCTCCTCCTCCTCAAGGGTAGTCATACCTGTTTACTTTTAGGATACTCTTTATTTTTACTGGTAACCCAGTGTCTCTTTTTCTTTATTTTTAATATTTCAGAAAGACAGTAAATGAATATACTCATTTTACTTTAAACCTTTTTAAAAATTTAGTTCCCTAGTGTATCCAATTTAAGAAAACTAAAACTACCAATATACTCATTATTCTTGAAAGATGGGGAAAAAAAAGAACTTTCTTAGTTTTTATTTCATTACAGAATTTGACAAGTTTTAAGTGTCAAAAAATCAAGAAAAGCAAGCCAATAAAATTCTAGGAAATATGTGTAACATATATATGTTATAAAAGGTTAATATGGTTTTTTTTTTTCCCCAAAAATAGAGAATTTGAGTAACCTGAGCACTTTGGGCTGTTGTTGATTTAGTCGAGAAATCAAGAGAGACTAGAGGTTCAGATTCTGCCAGGACACAGCTCTTCCTGCAGTCCCATGAGCCTTTGTAACCTACTTACCCATGTCCTATTTCCTGGGACACAAAAGAGCAATGCAGTCTCCTCTGTAGCTGCTGTGAGCAACTCTAATCTTGCCCTTTCATCATATTGTGTCATAATTCAAACGAAAACTAATGGAAGGTGAAAAGTGCCTTTCAGTGCTAAGGCTCTGCGCAGCTTTGTGGGGAAATGGTTAAGCAAAGGGTGTGAGTGAGTGGGTCTCTGTGGCCTGTGCCTTCTCTTGGACCTTTTCCTTCTGTTATGTCCAACTAAGATGTGTGAGTTTTTGTTTTACATATATATGTATATATAGTTTATATGCTATATATACTTATGTATATAGTTTTAATTTTATCTTATTACGTATAAAATGTATGCAAATATGTATGTGTATATATGTAAAGGTGCACTTTTTTTTTAAAGAAAGTCCAAAATGGAGGTTTTTGGTGGCACTTGTTTACTTACGTTAGCAAGCATCAATTTAAATATTACATTAAATTATCAGCCAATTCTATAGAAATGTAAATAAAAATTTTGAATTGAATTATAGAAATTATTTGAAATATTGGTCAGTAGTTTGCTCTTGCTCAGATATTTGAAGTTTTCAGTATTGGTGACCTAATTGATTACTTATCCACATCATTAAATGTTTTTAATTACAGCCAGGGTTGGTAGCACACATCTTTAATCCCAGCACTAGGTAGGCAGAGTTTGACCCCAACCTGGTCTACATAGATTATTGTGGACAGCCAGAGCTTCAGAGAGAGAATCTGTCTCAACAACAACAACAAAAATGTGTTTTGATTCAAGTCAGTTACTTATTTTATCATAATAAATGCTCTGCATTCTAAGATAACACCTGTATAGCTAACTTTCTTCTTTGACCCTGATTGAATCTTTTTTTTTTTTTTTTTTTTTTCCTAGCACATGATCGTGATGGAAGACATGCTCAAAGACTTTGTCCTTGGAGAACACTTACTATTGGTCGGGAACCAGGTGAGTTATGGCTGGGCGCCAAGCACAGATAAGCGAATGCTAATGCTTCAGAAGCAGTAAGTTTCTTTTTTGGGGGGGGGGAATAAGAATTTGGAAATTCTTTTTCCTTTTAATAAAATGACAAATTTAAATTCACAGTATGAAATGCTTTACCACCCAAAGAGTAATTTATAGCATCTAAGCCTTAGCATTATCCCAAGGTTAACCATCTCCACTCATCTCCCATCACCCTGTCCATTTACCCCGTGGTTGTCTGTACCTTCCCAGCTTTGCCAGCCTAGTCACCAGCCCCTGCCATCAGGAGTACAGAACGGGTTCCAGACAGTAGCTGCAGCTCCGTACATGCCAAGATCCACTCTCAGCCAGGTTAATGGGTGTGTACACTAAGGGTTTCTGTGTCTTTTGCTGCAGTCAGCTCCTCCTTGCTCTCAGATAGAGCCATGCAATTTGCAGGTTGCCACCTCTGCCCACTGCTCCAGCCCAGGCTTTGATATGTCTCTCTTAGCCTGTGCTGCCTTGAACCACCTGGACCTGCCTTCAGGTTCTCGTCTCTTTGGTGTTTGGTTCATGCCTGTCCTTCTACCTGGAGCTTCCCTCTCCAGCTCCCGGGAGGGACATTGTGCCTCGTCTGAGCTGGCTTCCATTGCATCGCCTCTCCTGTAGTCCTTCTTTTCACACTCGTTTTATGGAACTGTATTTCCCAGGTAGTGACCATCAGCCCAATTTGTATGCTCCACGGGAACAAGAACTGTGCTGCTTTGGTTCCTTCCTGTCCTGGGTTCCTAGCACATTACTGCTACATAGTAGAGGTGTTATCTGTCTGTGCTGTCTAAGGGATGGGTGGACACTCAGTATTAGAACATTCTGATAATTTTCCTCAATTCTCAGATCCAAAATGAGTAGCACTTTGGTTTTTTACAAGTTGGTCTTAAGGGCAATCAGAAGCTTAGCCTTCTTTTTGTGTTTCTTGTTTTGTGCTTACATAAAAATACAGACTCTTTAATGTATAACTTCTTAAACCTACAGTTAAAATTTTTTTTTTTTTTTTTTTTTTTTTT
>CABHPP010118168.1:919-26464 GCA_902168425.1 Peromyscus attwateri
AAACATAAATCCACACATCTAAGGATACTTAATTATACAATGGAAAAAACAAAAGCATCTTCAACAAATGGTGTTGGTCTAACTGGATGTTGGCATGAAGAGGAATGCAAATAGATCCATATCTATCACCCTGAACAAAACTAAAATCTAAGTGGAAAAAGACCTCAACATAAATTCATTTACACTGAACTTGATAGAAGAGAAAGTGGGAAATAGCTTTGAATGCAGAGGCAGAGGAGACAACTTCCTGAACAAAACACCAGTAGAGCAGACACTAAGATCAACAATTAATAAATGGGACCTCATGAAACTGAAAAGCTTCTGTAAGGCAAAGCACACTGTCAATAGAACAAAATGGCAGCCTACAGAATGGGGAAAGATCTTCACTATCCCCATATCTCACAGAGAGCTTTTTTCCAAAATATGTAAAGTACTCAAGAAACTAGACATCTAAAAACCAAATAATCCAATTAAAAATGTGGTACATATGTAAACAGAGAATTCTCAACATAAAAATGTCAAATAGCCAAGAAACACTTAAAAAAATGTTCAACATCCATAGCCATAAGTGAAATGTAAATCAAAATGACTCTGAGATTCCATCTTACACCTGTCAGAATGGCTAAGATCAGAAACATAAGTGACAGGTCATGCTGGAGAGGATATGGAGCAGGGGAAACACTCCTTCATTGCTTGTGGGAGTGTAAACTTATACTGTCACTTTGGAAATCAATATGGTGGTTCCTCAGAAAATTGAGAATCAATCTACCTTAAGACCCAGCTATACAACACTTGGGCATATACCCAAAAGATGCTCAATCATACCACAAGGCCACTTGCTCAGCTATGTACATAGCAACTTTATTCAGAATAGCCAGAACCTGAAAACATCCTAGATGTTCTTCAACTGAAGAATGGGTAAAGCAAATGTGTTACATTTACACAATGCAGTGTTGTTCAGGTATTACAAGCAATGACATCACAAAATTCAAAGGCAAGTGGATGGAACTTGAAAAAAATCATCCTGAGTGAGGTAACCCAGACCAAGAAAGACAAACATGGTATGTACTCATAAACGGATCTCAGCTGTAAAGTAAAGGATAACCATGCTACAATTCACAGACCCAGGGAGGCTAGGTAACAAGGAGGGTCCAAGGGAACACTCAGATCTCCCTGGGAAGGGGAACTAGAAGAGATTTTTTGGGTGGACTTGGGGCAGGTAGAGATAGGAACATGAAGGATCAGGTGGGAGGGGGGAGTACTGAAAGAGCTGACTGGAAAAGGAGGCATTTAAGGTCAGGTAGAGACCTGGTGCAAGGGAAACTCCCAGGAATCTACAGAAGTGACCCCAGCTAAGGCTCCTAGCAATTGCAGATATGTAGCCTGAACTGGTCATCTCCTGTGACCAGGCAAGACTTCCAGTGGAGGGATTGGGACACCAACCCAGCCACATAAAACTCGACCTACCATCTATTTTGCCTATGGGATGTTCTGGGATAAATGTGGAGCAGAGATTGTGGAGTTGCCAATGACTGGTCCAGCCTGAGACCCATACCACAAGAGTGAGCCCACCCCTGACACTGTCTTGAGCACCAGGTCCCAGAGACTGGATGCCCCAGAGAGACCTAGGATAGAATCAAACATGACTAGAGGGGAAAAAATGTCAGTGCAGTGATGCCTAACAATTGAAGCCTAGCCCAATAGTCATTGGAGATGCTTCATACAGCAACTGATAGAAACAGATGCAGAGACCCACAGCAAAACATTGTGCTGAGCCCATAGAATCCTACTCAAGGGAGGGAGGAAGGATTGTAAGAGCCAGAGAGGTCAAGGACATCACAAGAAAACCCACAGGATCAATAAACCTGAACTCATAGGAGCTCACAGAGACTGAACCCACAACCAGGGAGCCTGCATGGGAGTGACCTGCACCCTCTGCATATATGTGACAGTTGTGTAGCATTGTCTTCTTGTGGGACTCCTAACATGGGGGCAGGGACTGTTTCTGACTTTTTTACTGCCTTTTGGGACCCTATGCCTCATACTGGGTTGCCTTGCCCAGCCTTAATACAAGATGAAGTGTTCAGTCTTACTATAACTTGATATGCCATGTTTTGGTAACATCCATGGGAGGCCTGCCTTTTAAAAAAAATGGAGGAGGAGTGGATGTGGGGAGGAGGCAGATGGGAGTTGGGGTAGAAAGACTGGGAAAAGAAGTAGTGGGAAGACTGGTCAGGATTTAAAATAAAAGTAAAACGAACAATACCTGGCATTACTCAGTGTAAGCAGTATAACCTAAGAATTTAATGTGTATGGGTCTTTTGTGTGTGTGTATGTCTGTGCACTATATGAATGCCTGGTACTAGTGGCAGCCAGAAGATGGTATCAGATGCCCTGTAACTGAAGCTACAGAGGTTGTAAGCTTTCATGGAGTGCTGATATAGGAACTTAGTCCTCTGGAAAAGCAGCCAATGCTCTTACCTGCTGAGCCATCTCTCCAGTCCCAACATAACTGTTTTAATTAGTGTGAGTGCATGGTGGATCCACAAGGATTTAGGTGGAAGATTGGGAATTGAATATGATCAAAATACTCTGAATGTATGTGTGGAATTACAAAAAAAATAATTTAAACTTTTCTTTGAAAAAATAAGAACATAAGTATAAGGATGCCTATCTTTAACTCAGCAAAGTCACTTCTAAATTCATATTAGTTGCATAATTGAACAAATTGACAAATATATGCTCAAATATTATAAATTTAGCAAATTACAAAATTACATAGCCAGAAAAATGCCTATAAATAAAGGGCTGGATAAATAAATTCTATACTGGGCAAAGATACTAGTTTACATTAAAAATAATGGCACAGAGTTAATTTTGTCAAGAAATATATGCATATGTGATATGTTGCTTTAAAATTAAAAGTTTTTTCCATAAGCATGTATATATTACTTTTAGAGCCATAATATTGGAAGCTAGCTATATATTTTATAATAAGTAATTTTGGAGAGAGTAGATCTTCTCATTAGAGTATAAATTTATTAAATCATCTTGAGAGCAGGATGGTATATATTTATTAAAAAGCACTAAAATGCTCATACTTAAAGGGATAATTACATATGTAAAACATTGTGATAAGGGAAAAACAAGAGACACGGAAATAGCTAAGGGGGTAGATGGTATGGTAAAGAGATCTCACTGCAGCAAGATGACATGTGAGGTAAGAGACATATCTGTTAGCTTTAGTCATTGACAGTGCGCATATATGCCGAAACATCATGCAGTTCAACCTCAGATATTTACAAATTTTACTTATCAATTTACAAATTGGTGAATAGGGCCTAGAGAGTTTGCTCAGTGGTTAAGATTATTTACTGTTTTTGCAGAGGAACTCTGTTCAGTTCCCAGCACCCACAAGCCATCTTATAATCATTTGTAACTCCAGTTCCAGGAAATCCACTACCCTCTTTCCGGCCTCCAGGAGCATAGTGTATCTGTGATGTACTTATATACATGTAAGAAAAACATTCATATACATAAAATAAAAATTAAATCTTTTTAAAAGGATTAATAAGTAAAACAAAGATACTGGTTAGGTAAGTAAAAAAGTGACTATCATTATGTTTCTTATTTATTAAGTAAAACCATTGCACCACTGAAGGCAGTTCAAATGCATTGAGCTTACAGCCTTTGAAACATTGTGTTGGACATTCGTTGTGTGTAGTCAGGGTGGGCGTCACTTTGTAGTGATCTGGGTTGTTCCTTTGTTATCTATCTCCTTTAGTTTAGGGAAACTATCCATTATGTCACCACCCACCCATAGTGGACCAGGGCATACGGGTCTTACGTATTCCTGACTGTCTACTAGCTTTTTCCTACTATTTAGGTAAGTTTTGAGTGCTCTAGTCACAGGGCCCCTACTTGAAGCATGTCCTACTCTGCTCCATGCCATCTGCTACTCACCCTTCTGGTGCACAAATGCAAAGGGTACATGGTTTCTTAATCAGCTTCACAGAGGTTTCAGGTACTGGGGGTGGGGGGTGGGGCAGAGGCTTAAAGTGGCCCTTTCTTTGCTTTTTCATTTCAACTCATGTTATCTTTTCCCCGAGTCAGGAACAATTATTTTATAACTGCATATGCACAGACTTTATTCTGTTAGGAAAATGAATATTTAGTTTTCAAGTATTTGAAGTCATTTCTTTCTGGCTTCAGAGAGTGAGGTGTCAATCACTCTGAAACAACAGGTGCTGCTGTGGAATGATAGCCAAGAAAGGACAGAAGGAAGGCTAGAGGGGAAGTATCTGATGTATGACTTGAAATAATATCATGTTGCATAGTTAGTCACTCAAGAACCTTTATTGTGCTGGGCAGTTTTCCATCATTTTAACAAATCTCCTTCAAGGAGTACTAGTGATGTGAAAGCCTTCCATCTTAGATGGCCCACCACCTTTCAGTAGCATAAAGCCAGGACCAAAGTTTAAATACAGGACCCTATAGGGAAATACTATAGCATTTATGTAGACAACATATAGTCTTGAATCCAAGTGAACTTTTATAGGCAGTATATGTTGTGTTTATATTTTATATCCTAGGAAAACCAAAACAAAGCTTATTCAGAGTCATGTGATCTATAGGTGATAGAGCAAGAGTTTCACATGTATTCTGTAAGATCTTAAAGTCCATGAATTTAACACCTACTCATTCTGAAAGATCACTGGCATTCAAAAATAGTTTATAAGGTGTTTGGAATACAGCTTAATGGTAGAATGTTTGCCTAGCATTCGTGAAGCCTTGAGGTCAATTCCAATGCCATATTACAATATTACAATAGTAGTAATTATCGTCATTGTCATCATAATACAGTTTACAAAAAGATTTAAATATTAAATCCCATTTGACCACTAAAGATAATTGCTTAGAAGATAATTAAACTGCTCATGGAAAATGGCATTGTGTAAAGCAAAAGCGAGATCAATGATTACTCGAGATAAATTATGATAATATAGATACTGAAAATATGTTGAGAAACACCTTTCAAGGTTACTAATGGAGGGCTTCTAGATGTTTTTCTCTTATTTAGAATTTTAAAGTTGTACAATCCCATTAATATCTATAAAACTAGAAGATAATACTAAAAGACTTGCCCATAAGTAACTCTGTGCTGGCCACCATAGGAATACCAGTCTGTGGCAAGTAAACAGAAAGACTTTGGGAACTTGTCTTCAGCAGTAAACCTGGAGCTGAGTGAACTGCGGGAAGAATATTAGAGTATTCAAATTACTGGTAGCCAGATATTCAAAGAACTTTAGATATCAATGCATTCAGTCTGTTAATTTTGCAGATGAGGAACAGAGGAAGCAAGTCAGCCTCCCTAAGCCAATAAATCATTGCCCTCTTAATAGAATGGAGAATAGACATTAATTCCTTAAAAGATTTTCTATCCTTTGCCCTCACAAAAAAAGCAAGGCCTTATAAAAATATGATCCTTAGCCTGTGCCCTGAGTGCAAAATTTAACTAACATTGAAAAAATGACCATTTTTGAAACATTAACTTTCCCTTTATACGCTACATAAATTTCAAATGGTGCTTTCACACCAATTCCATCAATTCGATGTTCTTGTTTTCTTCAGCTGAGAAGATTCCTCTCTCTTTCTCTTTTACCTTCTTCCCCTTCCTCTCTCTTTCATTAGTTCATTAGTTTATTCCTTCACATATATATTAATTCTATTTATAAAATCATTACATGTCCATTATGTAAAATCTGAGGAATGCTGAAATGAAGAGTCACAACCCATGAGACGCTCTGGCCAGGGAAACAGGTAGGCGAACCAAAAATCTTCATCTCCCCCTCACCTCCTTCAAATCTGATTCCCTAGTCACATCCTGAGGTATATAGCAGACCACCTGCAGAGGCCTCCCTTCCCAGGAAAGGAGCTCAAAGCAATCCCACTAAAACTGGGAACAAGACAAGGCTGTCCATTCTCTCCATACCTATTCAGTATGGTATTTGAAGTGTTAGCTAGAGCAATAAAACAACTGGATCAAAAGGATACAAATTGGAAAAGAAGAGACCAAAGTATCACTATTTGCAGATGATATGGTAGTATACATAAGTAACCTTAAAATTTCACCAGGGAACTCCTACAGCTGATAAATACTTTCAACAAAGTAACTAGATGCAAAATTAACTCACAAAAAATCGATAGCCTTCCTATATACACGCAATGACAAATGGGCTGAGAAAGAAATCAAGGAAACAATATCTTTCACAATAGCCTCAAATAATATAAAATATCTTGGGGTCACTCTAACCGAGCAAGTAAAAGACTTGTATGATAAAAAACCTCAAGTCACTGAAAAAAGAAATTGAAGAAGATATCAGAAGATGGAAAAATCTCCCATGCCCATGGATCAGTAGGATTAATATAGTAAAAATAGCCATCCTACCAAAAGCAGTCTACAGATTCAATGGAATTTTCATTCAAATTCCAATATGATTCTCCACTGATCTTGTAAGGACAATTTTCAGCTTCATATGGAAATGTAAAAATCCAGCATAGCTAAAACAATCCTGAATAATAAAAGAACTGCTGGAGGTATTTCCTTCCCTGACCCCAAATTGTACTACAGAGCTATATAATAAAAAAGCATGGTATTGGCATAAAAAACAGGCATACTGATCAATGGAATTAAATTGAAGACACAGACATAAATTCACACACCTATTGAACCCAATATTTGATAAAGAAGCAAGAAATACACACTGGCAAAAAGAAAGCATCTTCAAAAGATGGTACTGGTCAAGAGGGATAGCTAAATGTAGAGGAAAACAAATGGATCCATACTTATCACCCTGCACAAAACTCAAGTTCAAGCAGATCAAAGACCTCAACCAGATACACTGAACCTGATAGAAGAGAAAGCAGGGAATTGCCTTGAACTCATTGGCACAGGAGACACAGTAGACATCTTTCTAAAAAGAACACCAGTAGCACAGACACTAAGATCAGCAATTAATGAATGGGATCTCATGAAACTGAAAAGCTTCTTTAAGGTAAAGGACACTATCAATTGGACAAAGTGACAGCCTATGGAATGGGAGAAGATTTTTACCAACTCCATAGTCTATAGAGGGCTATTATCCAAAATATGTAAAGAACTCAAAAAATTATAGATATCAAAAAAACCAAATAACCAACTTAAAAATGGGGTATAGATTTAAACAGAGAATTCTCAAAAGAGGAAACTCTAATGGCTAAGAAACTTTTAAATGTTCAACATCCTTAGCCATTAGAGAAATGCAACTCAAAACTACTTTGAGATTCCATCTTAGACCTGTCCGAATGGCTAAGACCAATAAAACAAGTAGCAGCTCATGTTGGCGAGGATGTGGAGCAAGGGGAACACTCCTCTAATGCTGATGGAAGTGCAAACTTGTACAGCCAGTAAGGAAATTGATTGACCTCAAGATCCACCTACACTGCTCCTGCACTTATACCAAAGGTCATTTTATCTTACCACAGAGATATTTGCTCAACCATGTTTCTTGCTGCTTTATTCATCATACCCTGAAATTGAAAATAACCTAGATATCCTTCAACAAATGAATGTATAAAGAAGAAAATGTAGTACATTTACAAAATGGAATATTGCCCACCCATTAAAAAATTCACATGAAACTCACAGGTAAATGGATAGAACTAGAAAAAAAAATCATCCTGAGTGAGATAACCCAGACCTATAAAGACAATATGGTGTGCATTCACTTATATGTGTATATTAGCTATTAAGTAAATGATAACCAAGCTACAATCCAACTGTAAAGAGTAAAGGACTAGGCAGGGACAGATAGACCTCCCCAGGAAAGGGAAATAGAATAGATAGTTATAGATGGACTCTAGGGGGCAAAGGGGAGACTGGAATGGAACAAGTGGAGAGGGGTGATAAGAATGGGGCAAGGGAGGAATATGGGGAGAGACAACTAAAATTAAGGACCATTAGAGGGGTAGTATGAAAATCTAATATATTAGAAGCTTCCTAACATATATACATATATGAAGGTGATCCAAATAATGGGAAAGACAGGGCCTCAACTGGCCATCTCTTGTCACCAAATGAAACTTTCAGTATTGAGACTGGTTTAATCTAATTGAACTGTTGGCCAAGGAGTCCCATGGGAACCTCCAAACATCCGAGTCTATTGCCAAGACTATAAGCTAGTTTCTGCAAACTAACAGCAAGGCCCCATTGCTGAAGACAACACCTATACCTACACAACTCATTGAACATGTAGAAGTAGAGCTGGTCCCTCCATAGAGCCTATACCCTATATGCCAGTGTCTTACATACAGGAAGGTGCCCTGATATCATGGGAGAAAAGTAAATACCAACCTTGCCACAAACTCTTTGATTTACAAGGGTGTCCTCTCTGCAAAATATACTAGGGCAATAGTGGCACAACATTTGTGGGAGTAACCAATTAATATGGGATTGACTGAAGCCCCACTGAGGAGATGGACCTCATATTTGACACTGCTTGGGTGACCAAGAGACTAGATAGGCCAGGGACCTAGTGCAAAATCAAATACTACTATTCTTTAAGAAAAAGTAGCAGTGGCCTTCATGGGTCTGCACAATTTGGGGTCCTAGATCTAAAGGGAGAAGTGGGCACATGCCCCCATCCCTAACCCAGAAGCAATCTCCAACTGATATCCATTTGCAAATGAAAATTTAGTTTCCTCCAACAAAGTCTCACTGAGAAAATGAACTACTCTTAAGGGTAGGCTGCATGCCCAGCAGTAGATGGCCAATATAAAATGAACTCAATGACTTCTTCGGAGGTTCCTGTCTCCTAATGTCATGTCAGGGCTTTTCCTTTTTTAAAATTTTTATCTTACTTTTTGTTTTTATTTTACTTTATTTTATTTATATATATTTAAGGGTTTTATGGGATGCCTAAGTGTGTAAACAAGTGAGTCTCAGAGTCTATCCCTGCTTTTTGTGCCTACTCTTGTGATCTTTTCCTTCTGTTTTGTTGTTGTTGTTGTGTTGTCATTGTTGTTCTGTTCCAATGTATTGGTTTTTGTTTTATTTAATTTAATTTTTTATTTTAATTTAGTATTATGCCTTAAAAGCCTGTTTTCTAATGAGAGGCAGAAAGGAGGTGAATCTGAGTGGGAAAGGAGGACCAGGGAGGAGTAGAGTGAGGGGAAACTGTAATTAGGATATATTATGTGAGAAAAAAATCTCTTTTCAATAAATGGAAAATAAAAGAAAACAAACAAAGAAGCAAAAAAAAAAAAGAGATGAAATGATGAAACAAAGAGTGAGGAAATGTACGTATCTCACTCTCATGCCTGGCAGGAATTAATACATTCTAAAGAGACACCTGTTTCCTTTTCTTTGGCTATCTGACTTCTGAAGAAATGGAACAGAACCCAAGAAATTAAAATTTCCTGGGTAATCTCATGGGGGGCGGGGGTGAGAACAAACTAAACCCCTGGGAGCTGGCAGAGGAGGAACTTGTCACCTGGAGAAATATTTACAACTCACACAGGAACCTGGAGGGAGACTGGCGCTGAGAACTGTGGGTGCTGATCCCACTTTGGTTGGGATGTTTTGTTTTGCAAATTTCTGTCTCTGTTCCCATTTCGGTCTCTCATCTTCTGTTTAAATCTTACCCTCACGATAGGACCCTGAAGAGGAACTTAGGCAGGGGTAAGAGAGGGTCACTCATTGTCTTTGTACCTCTTCCCAATTTGACCACATTGAATAAATCTCTTGCATTCTGCTTTTTACAATTAAAAAAAAAAAAAAGAAAGAAAGAAACGTCCTTGCTCACAGTGATTCCCCAGGAGGTCTATCTGAGAAGATTCATTGAGAAGTACTGATATTATCTTCATTTCTCAAGCCTTTGGGGCTTCCCAATATGGCTGTAAAATATCCTCTTTAATTTTGAATATTCAATTAAGTCTCTGGAATTTATTCCATTTACTAATGTTTGTTGTTTTACATTAAAGAAACATCAAAAGAGGTAATATTTGCAAAAGGCTAGATTGATTGGCTGGGCTTGCGCTTATGACATTTTGCTTTTATTTTTAGGCTTTTTACTATAAATTTTTATCCTGTATTACAGTCTTATGTTTTCACAGTAAACATTTTTGAGTGATTCATAAAAGGAAAAATAAAAATGAAATCTGAAATCACCACCACTGCAATGTTGCTTTGAGTCTCATTTCCAGTGTCTCTTTATACAGGCCAGCTGAGTTCAGTGGGAGAGGAACTGAATCATGCACTGTTTCTATGGTGAAGAGCATCCTACTGTATTACTGTCTTACAGACTTTTGGCCTTGCTTTGTCCCTCACATTTTCTTCTCATCTACCACTCACAAACCTTATCTGACATATTTGCATCCTCCCTATATAAGTCTAAATGTACAGAGCTGCTATAGATAAATTCTGTTGTTTCAGGAAAATGGACATAGAGCTGCATTTTGTAGTTCTCACTTTCCCTTCATAGTGGTAATCTATCCAAATTAACTTAATTACACAGGCAGTTATCAATGAATTTTGTGGACAAGTTGACCTTTATTCAACCATTCCCACATTGTCTTTTCTTTCAATAGCTGTTGTTTGATAGGCTTTTTCTTTCAATAGTTGTTATTTGACCATTAAATTAATGGTGCAATGAATATTCTATGAATATTAGGAGCAAATAACCAAGAAAACAAGTAAGTATATGTGGTAAGGTACCTGGTGTCTTTCCAAATAGATACAAGAAATATAGGTATATAAAATCTTTATCATCTATAATAGAAATATATGGAGAAAAATACAAGTATGTTTTGATCAATGATGAGCTTCATATGTGATGGTGGTACCATAAAATTATAGTGATGCTTAAAATTTCTATCACCCAGTGAAATTATTGCTATCATAATGGAGCAGGGAAACACATATTCACATGTTTATTATAATGCTGGCATAAGCACACCTACTCCACTGAATGTTTTATTTTTATAACAGTACAGCACATATAATTATGTAAAGTATATGGTACTTGATAATGATAATAAACAACTTTGTTACAGTTTTATATATTCACTGTGCTGTAGTTTCTGTCATTATTTTATAGTATAGTCCTTCCTCTTACAAACAATGTTTAGCATCAATCTACCAGCAACCTCTCACACTCATGTTTGTATAAGTAGAATCCATGAGGTCTGAACAATGATGAAATTGCCTAATGGTACTTTTTTCAGAATGCTCTCACATCACTCTCATCATTAAATGATGCATGACTATAATTGGTCCTTGGTAAATAGTCAATAGAATAGATTTCTTAGGAAGAATTTTAATAATAAAAAATATTCAACAGAACATGAGAAAACTATTCGATCTTAAAAAACATAAATAGGAATAAGTATAACATCATATATTTTAGAGTATGACTTGCTAACATAAAACCATGACTTTTTCCATAATTCATATTGAATATATTAATATATTTCACTCAATTTCAATTAAAAGTCTAATTTAGTGGGGTTTTTTTTCCTTTTGAAGCATGATAAAATAATCCTTCAGAAAATATGGAACAATCTGGTTGTATTCCAAAAAGATATAAAGACTAATGAAAGAAACCCAGATGAGCAGAAGTTAAAATGAATTATAATGTTACTATGAAGAAATCAGACTGGCATGGCAAACTTTTCCCTAATCCCTCTGTTAAATACAACTAAATGTCTTGGGCAATATGTATTTTAAAAATGACATGAGAAGACTATGAAAGTTAAAGAGCAGAAGGGAGGAAGGTTAGGGACCTCCAAACTGGAAGAATAGCATAGCGGTGAGTTCCTTGGGGTTTCCACTTCACCTACCTTCATTTGGTACTGATGATGATGAAATCTGGGAGCATAGTGTATAGCTACTTTTCTGTTATGATGATAAAACACCATGGCCAACAGCTACTTAGAGAATAAAGAGTTATTTAAGTTACGGTTTCAGAGAGAAAGTTCATAATGATGGGGGAGGCATGGCAGTAGAGAGCAGGAAGATGAGATCACATCACATCTTCAACTGTATACAAGAAGCAGAGAGTAACAACTGAAGTGGGGTGAAGCTGTGAACTCAAAAAGCCCACTCCGAGTGGCATACTACCTCTTATGGATTCCATAACATCCTCAAAAAGTTCATTCCACCAGGTTCAAAGATGTGAGACTCTGGAGGACGTTTCTTATTCAATCTACCACACATATGTTTTTACTTTTTTCTAATGTTCCAATAAAATTCTAATTTCCATTCAAAAGATGAGGAACAGACATCCCCAAGTTGTCCTTTTAACCACCCCCATATATATACACATACACACTAAATAAATAAATAAATGTTTAAAAATAAACTTTAGAAACTTATGAATAAAATTACATGGCAGCGTCTTTTATAATAGCCCCAAACTGGGGAAAAATACTACTTCCAAAAAAAAAAAAATCCTCCATGGATTGTTTATCATAATATGTTCACACTGTGGAAGGCTACTGAAAAATAAAGAAGTAAATATTGATGCAAAGAGAAGCTGCTGACTCTTCAAGAACTGTGCTGAGTAAAGAAAGTCAACCCCAGAGAGTATGGAATTCTACTGTATAACATTCCTCCTACACCCTGTAGCAGAAATGGAGCATGGACTATCAGAGACCAGGAGGAAGTGGGAGTGAACCTCATAGGTATAGATAGATCCACAGGACAGGAGGCATCCATAACTGAAGGAAGCTCTGGATCTTGACTTTATTAATACTACCAGATGCTACCAAATGCAAGAAACTTAGGGAAAGAGTCAGGATTGTTTTTAGCATTACCATCACCTCAAAATTAGGCTTTTAATAAAATTAAACCAATGTGGTCCTCCTTTTGAATGTCTTGCTTTCTACGGGTGACAGACTCCATGAAAATATTCCTGTCCCAGGGGATTAATTGAAAAGCAGTTTCCCAAACCTACTGAGGTGCTGAGAAAACAACAGGATGTGGGTAGATGCGTCTTTCTTCTGGTGTCTTTTGTCACCCTCTCCCCATCAAAGGTACAGCCAAGCTACACTGGTTCTGTTTTTAACTTAGCTTTGTGAGAGGGAATCCATGGTACCATGTTGTTGTATGAACTCAAGCTTTCCTGGCCATTGATAAAGGTTCCTTATACGTCTGCAAGTGTACATTAGTCACTTGAATTTCCTTTGCTTGAGTATCATCTATCTTGTAGCATTTATTCTTACTCATATCCCGCTTAGATCAATTATAAGAACCTATTGCACATATTGGGATATCAACTCTATGCTTAGTATTTGGATTGCAAACGATTGTATATGTGTACATTTTCTTTAAAATATTTAACTCTGAAACTTGGGTAGCTCAGGTGGCTCAAATTATATATTGCCAAGGTGACAGGTGTTTTTTTTTTTTCCCCTCATGACTTTTAAGTTTTTTATTTAGATTAAAAATACCTTACCTTCCACCAAACTGTTAAGGCATCTCAATAGCTTTTTATTATTCCTTTTAGATTTTTCTTTAGCCTTTTTCATTTTATATATAATTAAATAATCTGTGAGGTTGAGATCTAACTTTGTTTTGGCTTTCCAGAGTTTTCTAAAAATCAATATTTTAGAATAATCAGTCATATAACCAATGATTTTTAAATGTTCTCTCTTTCTAAACTAATATTTCATATATCTAGGTGTCTCTGGACTCTGTTCCATTCCATTGATTTATCTTCCTATGTCTATGCCAGGACAAACTGATCATTTCTAACAATTTTAGAATCATTAGGATTCCTAGTGGAGAGCAGCAGAAAGCCCCACCTGCCCCATTGCCAGGATACCTGATTCCTATTTTCCCCTTTTGCGGGAAGCTACACACATGTATGTGGACATGTTCCATCCTGTAGCATACAGTTGAGATGCAGCCTTATTGAGGAAAATCCCCAAGACCCAGGACTAGGATCTCTTACATTAGGGTTTGGGCTCTGGCTTGGCTGTCTTTCCTTTTTGTATTGAACAATTCATGTTACCACTTGGTGTTTTATTTACCCTAATGGAATGGCAAACATAAATGCTGCAAAATCATACACAGTGGTTGTAAAAGTTAATAAGAGAATGTGTTTGGAGTCCTTAGCATAGTATGTGATGTCTAATGGGGACTTGGCAAATACTGTTTATACATACAATGCCCTGAAAATCTTTCAGGTATGTTAAAGATTTGGTCCCCTAATGGTAACTGGATCATGAGGTCATCAACCTCCCTCATCAAAAGACTGATCCATTGATGAGCTCAAGGCTGAGTGGATTATTAAGAGATAGGGCCTCACTTGAGAAATTTGGTCACTGGAGGCATGTCTTTGAAGAGTGTGTGTTAAGTCTTTATCTTCCACTTTCCTTTTTCCTGAACATCATGAAGTAAGTAGCCTTCCTACACCATTCTCTTCCACCATGATGATTCTGCCTTACTTAAATACAATGGAGCCAAACAATCATGATCTGAAACTGGGAGCCAAAGGAAACCTTTCCCGATTGAAGTAGTAGTCTTTTACAGATTTGTTTTTCCACAGCAGTGGAAAGTCAATGAATAGTCTATTATTGCTTGTGGTATTTTCCCTTAGTTATCAATCTCTTTCCACCTCTGTCTCTATAATACTTAATGCTTCTGTTTATGTACAAAAGTACTGCTTTTGAACCTTTCTTCTTCTCACACTTGACTAAGTCTTCTCTTAAATCACACTATGTATAATATGTTCTTCCTTACCAATGCCAGTCTTACTCAAAGGAGTTTAACAAATGATAATGTAAACTAATCAATAGCATGACTACTAATTTTCTTACATGGTCAAGACAAATTTAACACACAGTTCTCAACTCAGAATACTTTCCCTCTGGTCACCAGACTATGTATGGTTTTTCCAGACACAATAAACAGCAGTCCAGTTAGACAGCAGACGAGTTTCTGGAAATGCAATGCAAATTCAAAACTACCTACAAGTATAGTCACATCCCACTTTTCAAGGTCTTGATCCCATAAGGCTGGTCCCAATTCAGATGCCAGTCACAAATTTGGGCCACCACGGACTCCAGAGCCTCTTGCCACCTGGCTATATACTGGAAGTTTCTAAGACCCTTTCCTTTGATATGACTAACTGGTTAGAGCATCTTACAGAACATGTGCTATGATCTATCCATTTATTATAGAAGGTATTGTACAGGGCGCAGATGGGCCAGCAGATGGAAGAGCCATGTAGGGCAAGGTATTGAAGAAGAAATGCAGAATTTCTGTGCTCTCTCCAGATGGGCATGCCATAGCAGGCACTTTCATTTACTTGCTCAGCAGCCTGCAAGCTCTGCAGTCTGTTCCATCCAGTTCTGTGGAACCTCCATTATGTAGGCATGTTGGACTGCATTGCTAGCCATTGATTATCAACTCAGCCTTCATCTCCTTTCCTTCCCTCAAGGTCATGGAATAGGGCTTAAAATTCCAATCCCCTAAGCACATTATTGTTACACACACACACACACACACACACACACACACACACACACACACAATGATCCCTATCTGAAAACTTTCCAGAAGCACTTGAGGAGTCGTGACACTAAAGAGATGCTTCTATTGCAAGAAATTGCAAGGCAGATAAGAAACCTGTGCGAGAAGATCACATTAGTTGGGAGACTGTAGGGTTTAGGGACAGTGAAATGGCCTAGGGAGTAAAGGGCATGCAGGAAAAGCACCACAACATGAATTCAATCCCCAGATCCCACACTAGGAGAGAACCAACTCCTGAAAACTGTCCTCTTACTTCCACACCTGTGCATACATTCCCTACAATGTGCTTACACATACTTACAATTGTAATAAGTATTATTATTATTATTATTATTATTATTATTATTATCATTGATTAAATTAAAGGAAATTAGAGAAGTCTTAAAAGCCTCCATGAAATAAATAAATATTTGGAATAAAAAAAATATTATAACAAAAAATTTTCCTAATGTCCCAACCTATAAGGTTTTAGGAACTCTGCATTAGGAACCAAGGACAGAGACAAACGTGTATGTTTATTAATTATTTCACACCAGGTCATGACTAACTTTATGCACCTTAGGGAAATACATTTGGTGATTACAGTGAATACAATTCATTTCACCTCTAGATTATTGCCCTGAACACAAATGTGCCTTCCAGATACCTGAGATAACAGTCATGCTATAATTTTATGTGTACATCTATGTTTCTTTGTAAGAATTCTTCGAAGAGTATGAAGAAGTGGTATTAGAATAATGTTCTCAGGGAGAAGCTCTGACTTTTCACAAAGGAAGAAAAAGGAGCTATGATAGTCGTTCAGCCATTAGCTCATTGTTTCCAGCCTTCCCATCAGAAGTCTGCAGGGATACCTGTAAAAGAAGGAGCCAGCAATCCTACAGGACAAAGAGGAGTTGAGCTTTACTCTGAGCAGTCCCAAGATAACTCCTGAATCTAGTGTCCATGAGACCAAGACTCAAGGGAAGAAATCGAAGGAGGAGATGGGAAGAGAAGAAGAAGAAGAGGGGAGGAAGGGAGAGAAGGAAGAGGAGGGAAAGGAGGGGGAGGGGAGAAGAGAAGGAACAGTTGAAAGAGGAAGAGGAAGAGGAGGAGGAGGAGGAGGAGGAGGAGGAGGAGGAGGAGGAGGAAAAAACCAGAGAGGAAAAACAAGAATAAAGAATGACAAGAAATGAGAAAACTAAGAGGAAGAGACAATGAGGAAAGAAGTCATACACCAGGATTCTCTGGGCCAACATCTGTCTTTCTCTTCAGTCCAAAGCACTCACCCACTGCTTTGCCAGCACAGGCAACAGTGACGGAGCAGTGCACAATGCTATCTACTGTCAGTAACACTCTTTGGAATTCTCCCTTGGATTCCAGCTGCCACCATAGCCAAGAGCACTAACAACCAATGATAGCTCCCTCTCCCCTGAGCTGATCCTTGAATGAGTCATGTCTTGATCTTTCTTGACATTTTATTTTTTATTATCTCTAGTTTCTGAGTAGCTTCTTTGACCAAAGGTAGAATTAGACCAAAAATTTCAACTTAATTTAAAAAACAAAAAACAAAAAACTTCCTAGGAGTTTCTAAACTGACCAATGGCAAAGCAACTAGGAGAATTAAGGATACCTTTGAAATTTTCAGATTAAAAAAAATCAGATTAAATTATCAAATTTTAACAGAGAATTATATAATTGATAAAATTAATAAAGGACAGACAGAAAATATTTATAGCAGATATGTGGTAAAGAGGTAATATCTATAATATATGGAAATCTTTTATAATGGAAAAACAACCACCCAATAGAAAACAAATGATTAAGAAATTAATAGAAGAGAAAAGCAAAATAATCAATAAATATGTTATGATAGTTGTCCTAACTAGTAACAAAGGAAGTTTCACTTAAAGTAACAGCATTTCTCTGCTCACCTGGAATTTGGTAATCACAGACCAGGCATAGTCAGACTTGAGTTTCTGTTAGGAGAGCATTTTTTCTAATGCTGCATGGTATTCTCGTCTGCTTGCTCTCAAACTGGTCTGCAGAGCATCAGCATCATCAGAGCCCCTGATAAGTGCAGTCTTTCAGTCCCAAATGGACCAGGAAAATAGGCTCCCCTGAGTCAGGTTTTGGCAGTCAGTTCATCCCTCTCTGTGATAGCATCCTTCTCATGCTCTATCTCAGCAAACTGAAGCACAAATCTGCAGAAAACAGGGTGGCATTGAATTCCAGATTGCCAGACAGTGGAGCTATGGGACATTCTTGCATGGCCATGCAGAGAATGTAGAAGCAGGGTCAGCTGGGAAAGACCCAGCTGGACTTAGATTTGACTGTGGCATGGAAGACGCAGTCTGCATTATCTTGTACCCATATCTCAACCTCCTGTCATTTAGAGATCAGCTTTTTCAGCCATGCCAGGCTGCTAGCTATTTCGGTAAGGTTGTTCTGTGTTGCCTGTTTCCTGCTGAGAGTCTTCCTTAGCTCTTCCTGCCTGAGGCCTCTGTTTCTTCTTGAGCTAGACCTGAAGAAAATGTCTCTTTTTCTTGTAGGGCCTTGGGAAGGTGTAGTCTAAATGGTTCTCTCAGCAAACCAGACAAGCTGTGCAATATTCTTGATGCTGTGTCATCTTTTCCACTAGGAACTGGCCTGTCCATCTGACTCTTAACATACAGGACATGATGAAAGTGGTCTTTTGTGGCTTTCAAAGTTGAGTTATAGGCAGTTTTTTAGTCTGGTCTTTTGGGAATGCTTGAAACAATCCATCTTCAAATCTAGCTATCATGTTTTGGAAAGACTATGGGAAGTCCCTCACACTGACAGACTATCCCAGCTCCCAGCAATCAACCAGCTAGTACCCAGATGAGCAAGGGCTCCCTCCCCTCAAGCTAAGTGTTTTCTATAACTCAACCATCCCATGGCAATATGATAGTCACCTGTGAGAACCACCAGTGAACCCATATAGCTTACAGAACTATGAAAGGTCCCAATGAATATGCGCTTTGAGCCTCTGATTTTTACAGTATTTTGTTACATGTCATTAGAATAGGCCTTATTGAAGGCTTTGACAAAGGTGCCAATACAACATACTAACCATTTCCAAATTCCTAAAGCCTGAAAGAAGAGTGGTCTGAATCTCAAAATCCAGAACGAGACAATTCATCCTGTGAATGTGTCAGAGTATGAGGAATTGTGCTAATCACTCAGACTTAAATGTGCTGTTTCCTCTCATTATTCTTCTCTTTAATTCAGTTCAGGCAAGTCCACATCAGTGCCTGACACTCTCGGCCCCTCTCCCCTGATACAAATTTGACATTCCTTTCAATTGGAAGGGATAAGGCTTTAGTAACAGAGTCACATAATTGCAGGCAGATATTTCTGGCTCCAGAAAGAACTTGATTATGGACTCATAGTACTTCTACTTCCTCTAGACAGGTTTCCTCCTCGGCTCCTCTTAGTGGTCTTCTATACAGCTCTGGACTCTATAGATTCCAACAGTGGCATGTTTCACAAAGTAAGATGGTCAGGTGTGAATTCTGGCCCTGCTGCTTAATAACTGGGTCATGTGGTATGAGTCCTCAGCTGCTCTAAATGGGAATGATAGCAGCCCGGACCCCATATAATTGTTATATTAAATTAGGACATATGTAAAAAGCAATTCAAGCTGTGCCCAAGATAAACAGCAGTAGAAATGTGGTAGCTATTTATAGTAATAATAACAGCAAGCATAGGAAAGAGAATCTATATGTAGGATTTCCCAGAGGGTACTCAGCTCCTCACCAGATTTCCTGAACACATTGTGGGGTTTCAAAGGAAGACTGCCAATTTGACTCAAAATGATGTTCAGAGCTCCAACCTAGAGTGAGGGAAGGGGGTCAAGGCTGAGGAATGTGGAACTTTCTAAGAAGGGTGGGGGACACTATTCTAGGAAAACAGTTCAGATCACCCGGTAAGAGAAACCCAGTACCAGGTCTTACTACCAAACCATTATACCCAGTTTGAGGGCACTTTCCATCTTCTCCCAAGGGCCACTGAAAATAGTTTCTGTTATGGAACAAGAGATGTCCTCATGGTCTTCTGAGCACCTCTCTGTGTACCCATGTGGCCTTACCAACACAGAATATCCACAGAGCAGCAGAGGACTCCCTCTTTCTGCTTTTGTCTCCTTGCCTCTTCCTCATCCCTTGGCTAGCTGAGGGAGGGGACTGGTTTTTGAGGTCTCTGTTATAAATGAACAATTCATCTGCATATGGCTTATTTCTACTGTGGGAAAGGCAGTGCCCCTGTGCTAAATTTTCCAAGTAAGTGACCCCAGCTCCTGACTCCAGGCTGTCGTTATGACTGTGGATACAACTGGATTTGTGTTTTCTAGAACAAAGCTGCTTCATGCAATCTGTAGCCCATAAATCCTTTCCCTGTGGAGTGAGAGAAAAATACCACACTACAAATGATACATGTTATTTCTTAGTCTCAATGAAACATTTCTCTCTCTTGTACATAATTAATTGTTAATTGAAAGCATAATGAATTATAGCTGCCTATAATTAATTTAGCAAAAGACTTCAGTGAAATATGACTATGAGTCTTTCTTCAGACTTATCTTGTTTTAGGAAGCAGAGGGAAAGTTGTGTGCACACGAATTCTTTCATAGCCCCACTCATGGTAAGCAACACAGATTGCTAGGGTTTGAGGAAGGCGTGAAAGGCAGCATATGAAAGGATGGCCTCCATGGGGACAGCATCTATCTGTCACTGGTGCTATCCATTCTTCTGGCTCAAGTCTGAAGGAGGAAGCCATTGTTGCCAGTAGTCACTATGAGCCTCAAAAAGGAGCAGAGAACATGCTTTATGCCCTAAGTAGGTATATTCAACTGGGTTATTTTCAAGTTAGAGTAAGGCATATCCTGTCAGAGCAAATAGATCTGGGATCTTCTGGATGTCATATTGGGACAGGAGGGTAAATGATCCTCAGATCATGGATTATCTGAGGGTCTCTGCATTTGCTCAGGTGATCTCAGATCCTAGCATAAATGTACGTAATAACAAACTCCACAGTAAGTAGGACTGATCCTGAAGGTCCTGTGAGTTTGCCCTATAACATGTCACAGAAGCCTGAGAAGGAAAATTGACAGTACTCTTAAGACATTTGGGCTCAGATAGATGATATTCTCTTCCAGAAAAGCCTCTAGAACCAAGGACTCACTCTCTTCTCCAGCAGCTTCATTCAGCCTCATAACTTCCAAATGGGGAGCTATGCCAAGAAGTAGGGAGAAAATTATTTTTCACCATATTTTATCAATAGTATGTAATTAAAATGTCTTTGATTTTTTTAAGCTATCAATATCATTTTCCCCATTTATTGCTTGCATGCTGATTATGTTCTTAGCTTACAAAGCTTCTTCTGTGGTCAGCTCCATTCACAGTCATTTTCTTCCTGTTCAGCCTCATCCTCACACACTCCTCCTGTCCATCCTGAGGCTCTGCCTGGTACTAACACACATCCTTGCAATGCTCATCAATGCAAGCTGCTCCCCACCACAGCCAGCACTCATCACCACTGCAACACATCCTCACTCCCATTTGCATCTTTTCCCCATCTTCACATTACTTTTTATTATTGAAAATAGTTTCTTCTCTCATACAATGTATTCAGACCAAAGTTTCCCCTTCCTCTGCTCCTCCTAAGCCACCCTGCACTTTTCCTCTCCCCCAGATCCACTCTCCCTCCATTTCCCTTCAGAAAAGAAAGCAGGCCTCCAAGAGACAAAAACCAAATATGGCAAAACAAGATACAATAAGACAAGGTGAAAGCCCTTATGTCAAGGCTGGACAAGGCAACCCAATAGGAAGAAGAGTCCCAAGACCAAGAAACAGAGTCGGTGATACACCCATTCCCACTATTAGAAGTCCCACAGAAACACCAAGCTAAGAGCCGTAACATACACAGAGGACCTGGTACAGATCCTTGCAGGAAATGTACTTGTTGCTTCAGTCTCTGTGAGCCTATATGAACCCTGCTCAGTTAATTCAGTGGGCCATGTTCTCGTGGTGTCCTCCATCTTCTCTGACACCTACAATTTTACTCCCCCTGTTCCATGGGGTTTCTGATCTGTGAGGGGAGGGACCAGATAGAGACCTCCAATTTACACTTTCTCTGCATAATGTCTGGCTGTCGGTCTCTGCACCTGCTCTCATCTGCTGCTAGAGGAAGTCTCTCTGATGATGACTGGATAAGGCACTGATCTATGAGTGTAGCAGAATATCATTAGGAATCATTTTGTTGATTTCTTTTTTTTTTTTGCCAACAGTGTTTGGTTATATCCTAGGTCTCTGGTCTATCCAGTCTATTTCCTAGCCATCCAGGCAGTGTAGGGCATGGTCTCCCTCACACATCATGGGTCTCAAGTTAAATATAACATTGGGCCAGGTGGTACTGGTGCACACCTTTAATCCCAGCACTGGGGAGGCAAAGCCAGGCGGATCTCTGTGAGTTCAAGGCCAGCCTGGTCTACAGAGTGAGATCCAGGACAGGCACCAAAACTACACAGAGAAATCCTGTCTTGAAAAAAAAACATCAAAAACAAAACAAAACAAACAAACAAAGAAACAAAATCAACCAGTCCCCAGGAACCCCCAGCCAACTCTTCCCCAGTTGCTGGCCAGCAGGGAACACTCCTACAGCCAGTCTCCTCCACCAAAACACCCCATTGGACCCTGCAATCTACAAGACCCATGCCCTACCCCAATAACCATCCGCCTGCAACCCCAGTAACTTCCTGAGACAAGGAATCTGCCAGCTCTCATTGCACCAGGAGGTGAGTGAATCTTCTCCCACCCAGAGTGTCCTGCCTCTAGGACACAGGCCCTGGGACACAGCCAGTACCCAGGAACCCTCACACAATTATGGCCCAGTTGGTGGCCAGCAGGAAAAACTTCTGTGGCCAGGCTCCTCCACCAACCCCCCCCCCAAGTGGACCCTGCACTCTAGAAGACCCATACCCTACCCCATTACCCATCACCCTGCTACATCAGTGGCTTCCTCAGACACAGAATCCACCAGCTCTGACTGGACCAAGAGCCCTGATAAGACCAACAGCAGCTCCCTGAGTCACAGAATCAGCTAGCTTGGACTGGACCAAGAGAAGCTCCCAGAGATACAGAATCTCCCAGCTCCAATTAGACCAAGAGCTAAGATTGGACCCAGAGGGGCTCCCTGAGATACAAACACAACAAGCACAGAGTGGACCAATAGAAGCTTACCCAGACACAGACACCACTTGCACCTATTAGAGGAAGAGATGGCTAGACATCAGTGCAAAAATACATATAACAACATAAAGAACAATATGGCATCACCAGAACCTAGCCCTCCTACAATGACAAGACCTGAACATCACAATGTAGTTGAAGCAGAAGAAATTGACCTTAAAATAGCTTCATGAAAATACTAGAGGCATTTAAAGAAGAAATGAAAAAATCCCTTAAAGAAATTGAGGAAAAGACAAACAAAAAAAAAAGGAAGAATTCAACAAATCCCTTAAAGAAAGCCAAGAAAACCATGAAAAAGCAATTAAACATGTGAAGGAAACAGTTCAAGATCTGAAAATTGAAATCAAAACAATGAAGAAGACACAAACAGAGGGAATGCTGGAAATAGAAAATCTGAGTAAACGAACAGGAAACACCGATGTAAGCATAATCAATAGAATACAAGAGATGGAAGATAGAATCTCTAGAGTAGAGGATACAATAGAGGAAATAGATTTGTCAGTCAAAAAAAACACACCAAAGTCAAAAAAGTCATAACACTAAATGTCCAGGAAATCCGGGACGTGTAGCTAGAGTTTTCCTGCCTGGCCCACGGTCAGGACAAATCTCTCTTACCTGCCAGTCCCACAGCTGCTTAGACCCAACCAAGTAAACACAGAGACTTATATTGCTTACAAACTGTATGCCCATGGCAGGCTTCTTATTAACTGTTCTTATATCTTAAATTAATCCATTTCTATAAATCTATACCTTGCCACATGGCTCGTGGCTTACCGGCATCTTTACATGCTGCTTGTCCTGGTGGTGACTGGCAGTGACTCCCTCCGCCTTCCTGTTCTTTTAATTCTCTCTGTTAGTCCTGCCTATACTTTCTGCCTGGCCACTGGCCAATCAGTGTTTTATTTATTGACCAATCAGAGTAATTCGACATACAGACCATCCTATAGCAGGGACACCATGAAAAGGCCAAACCTAAGAATAATAGGGATAGGAGAAGAATACCAACTCGAAGGCACAGAAAATATATTCAACAAAATCATGGAAGAAAACTTTCCCAACTTAAAGAAAAAAATCCTTATAAAGATACAAGAAGCTCATAAAACACCAAATAGACAAGACCCCTCCAAAAAAGTCCCCATGCCACAAAATAATTAAACCACTAAATATACAGAATGAAGAAAGAATATTAAGAGCAGCAAAGGAAAATGGCAAAGTGACTTAGGAAGGCAGACCCATCAGAATAACAACCGACTTCTCAATGGAGACTGAAAACCAGAAGGTCCTGGACAGATGTAATGCAGACACTAAGAGACCATGGATGCCAGCCTAGACTAATATATCCAAAAAAACTTTTAATTACTATAGACAGATTAAACAAGACATTCCAAGACAAAACCAGATTTAAACTATACCTATCCACAAATCCAGTCCTACAGAAAGCACTAGAAGGAAAATTCCAACCTAAGGAAGTCAGATACACTCATGAAAACACAGGCAATAGATAACCCCACAGCAGTAAATCCCAAAGAAGAGAAATACACACACATTATCACCAAAAGATAACATGAATTAACAATCACTGGTCATTAAAATCCCTTAATATCAATGGACTTAATTCACCTATAAAAAGACACAGGCTAACAGAATGGATATGAAAGCAGGACCCATCTTTGCACTGCATACAAGAAACACACCTCAACTTCAAAGACAGACACTACCTCAGTGTAAAAGGCTGAGAAAAGAATTTCCAATCAAAGGAACCAAAGAAGCATATACCCAAGGAATGCTCAATTATTCCACAAGGACACTTGATCAGCTCTGTTAATAGCAGCATTATTCATAATAGCCAGAACCTGAAAACAACCTAGATGCCCCTCAACTGAAGAATAGATTAAGAAAATGTGGTACATACACACAATGGAATGCTACTCAGCAGAGAAAAACAATGATATCATGAAATTTGCAGGCAAATGGATGAAACTAGAAAATATCATCCTGAGTGAGGTAACCCAGACTCAGAAAGACAAACATGGTATGTACTCACTCATAAGTGGATGCTAGATGTAAAGCAAAGGATAACCAAACTACAACCCACAGCTCCAGAGAAACTTGCTAACAAGGAAGACCTAAAGAGTGATGAATGGATTGCCTTGGAAGGAGAAATAGATGAGATCTCCATGAGTAAACGGGATGAGAGGTGAGCAATGGAGGGTAGAGGATAGGGGATAAGAATATAAGGGAGTGGGATGGTTGAGCTAGAACAGGGATGGAAGGGGAAAGCAATGAAAGAGATACCATGATAGGGAGAGATATCATGGGGATAAGGAGAAACCCAATGCTAAGGAAGTTGCCAGTAATCCCTAAGAATGACCCCAGCTTGTACTACTAGAAGTAGTGGAGAGGGTGCCTGAACTGAACTGGCTTACCCCAGTGATCAGACTGGTGAATACCCTAACTGTCATCACAGAGCTTCTCTCCAATGACTGATGAAAGCAGATGCAGTGATCCACAGCCAAACATCAAGCAGAGCTCCAAGAGTCCAGTTAAAGAGAGATAAGAGGGATACTATGAGCAAGTGCATCAGGAACATGATGGGGAAACCTGCAAAGATGACCAAACCAAACTAGTGGGAACTCATGAAAGTTAGATCAATGACTGTGGAGCCTGCATGGCACTGGACTAGACCCTCTGCATGGTGAGATAGTTGTATAGGTTGATCTGCTTGGG
>CABHPP010118168.1:26564-48300 GCA_902168425.1 Peromyscus attwateri
TTGAAGCCCACTACCTATGATGGGACACCTCGTGCAGCCTTGAGGCAAGGAGAAGGGCTTGGACTTGCCTGTACTGGATGTGCCTCCCCATGGGAGGCCTTGCCTTCTTGTGGGGTGGAGTGTGGGGTGGGGTGGGAGGGGGAGGCTGGGGGCAGGGAGAGGTAAGAGGGGGATCTTTGATTGGTGTGTAAAATGAATGAAAAAATTTCTTAATGAAATAAAATAAAATAAACCAGACATTGGTTGATCACTTCCACAAGTTCTGCACCACCAAACACATCATCTAGGCAGAACGAATTGTAGGTCAAGGTTTTGTGACTAGGTTGGTGTCTAAGTTTCTATTTCCTTATCCTGATATCTACTTCTCCTGACATCTAGTTTCTATAGAAAAATCATGCTACACTCTCAGACTATCACATCACATCATCTGGAAAAATTTTACATTTTATCTGTCATGTCATGGCTCTGACTCTCTGTCTCTGTTTCTGTCTATTTCTGTCTTCTCTCTCTCTCTCTCTCTCTCTCTCTCTCTCTCTCTCTCTCTCTCTGTGTGTGTGTGTGTGTGTGTGTGTGTGTGTGTGCGTGTGTGCATGCACACTTGCATGTAGAGGCCAAAGATCAAAATTTGATATATTCTTCAATTGTTTTTCACATCCCCCCTTTTTTCACAAGATAGGGCCTCTTGCTAAGCTGCAAACTTGACAATTTGGCTAAACTGGGTTGCCTAAAAGTCACATGGATAATCTTGTCTCTGCCTCCTCAGCACTGAAATTACAGACATGTGCCACCATTTCTGCTTTTAGATGAGTGCTGGGGAGTCAAATTCAGGTTCACTGTACTGTCTGAGACATCTATCCAGCCCCTAATTCTTCCCATCTTAAGAAACAGAAACTTCCTACTCTTATTAATACAGAGTTCACTCTATCTATGTGTATAAAGTTATAGAATATTATTTTAAGATGTGTTACATTTATTTATACTGTGGAACATTTGTTTAATGATGCAAAGATGTTTTGCATTCTTTTATGTTGCATTTGTGGAGCTGTGTTAATAACTGTGCTATTAAACCACTTGATTGGTTTAATAAAGAGCTGAATGGTCAATAGCTAGGCAGGGGAAAAGATAGTCAGGGCTGTCAAGAGAGAATAAATAGGAGGAAAATCTCTGGAAACAAGAAGAAAGAGTAAGAGAACAAGGAGAGAAGGATGCTAGGGGCCAGCCACCCAACCACACAGCCAGCCACAGAGTAAGAATGAAAATAAGATATACAGACATAAGGAAAGGAAAAAGCCTAGAGGCAAAAGGTAGATGAGATAAGCTAAGAAAAGCTAGCTAGAAATAAGCCAAGCTAAGGCCAAGCATTTATAATTAAGACTAAGTCTCCATGTGTGATTTATTTGGGAGCTGGGTAGTGGGCCCCCCAAAGAGCAAAAACAGCCAACAACAGTATAAAGCTTGGGTACTGGCTTACATTCCTTCTTCCAGAGAGACTGTACAAGTCAACACCATCTTATATGCCTTTATGGAAGTATCCTGTGACATACACACTTTGATGGAAAAGACCTATCTTCTCAGATCCTATCTCCCCAGGGAACTCTTGGGACACAGGAGAGGTAGGTAAAGATGCATAGAACCCTTCAGTACCAAGACAATCCCTAAAGCAGCTTTGATGATGATAGTTAGAAGTTAAGAATGAATGAAAATCCTTCATTTGTCTTAGTTTTCATTTGTTTTAGAGGAACATATCCTGCCCTTACCATCTCCCTAAGCAGAGAAGCATTTCAATTGTCAATAATCATATTCAAATAGCCATAGGAATAATTATATTTCTACCATGCAGAAGTCCATGCAGGGAGAAGGGTATAAGCAAGAGGCATCTGAACCTTTGAAACAAGGGAAGATGATGAACAGCATTGAGGATGCCTGTTTAAATGATGGCTGGCAATAGCTCCCAGAGCAGCTTCTCTCAACCTTTCACTAAAATACAGATGAGAACACAGGGGAAACATGAATGTACAGCATGTTAAATGAAGTCATACAGACTTGTGCTAGAAACCGAGAGTGATAGTCTCTCTTTCTGAAGTAGATAAAGCTGACTTGAGAAAATTCTACTAAGGCTTCCATCAAAGAGAGACTGAACTTTAATATGAGAGAAAGACATCTTCTAAAATATGGAGGAAGGAATGCTTTCTCCACCATTCGATACTTGATTTAGAAACCTGAATATAATCAGAAAGCTGGGAAACAATCCAGCTTTTTCCACAGCAAAAGGTCCTCTGTAAAATAAGCTGAACACTGATCCAGTATTCCTTCATCTAGACAGACATTCTTAACATAAAGTAAAAAATGCAAACTCTGAGCAAATGTTGAAGCAATAAGAATGGAAATGAAGTATCTATGAGGCAAGAGTTGTCATAAGGGCTGGGACTCTAACTGAACAGGATATCAAGGTAGAATCCAACTCCAGTTTCTGCAATGGCAGCATCTATCACTTCACTGTGCAAGGCTCTAGGTGAAATTAACCTATTAGTGGAAACACCAGGTGAAATGCTGACAGCAAACATCTCAATCTTATGCTAGCTGAGACTAAGAAAGAGATCTTAGTCTGGATCAGGGAGTGAAGAGATGGCTCAGCAGTTAAGAGCATTGGCTACTACTCCAGAGGGCACAGGGTCGAGTTCTCAGCACCTGTATAGTGGCTAACAACTGTCTGCTGCTACAGTTCCAGGGTTCTGCAATGCTCTTTTGGCCTCCACAAAAATTGCATGCATGTGGTACACAGATGTACATGCAGGCTAAACACCCATATCAAACAGAAGTGTTATAATTCCCAGTATTCAATGCCACTCATCTCAGAGTCTGTTCCTTGGAATATATGGCATCATAGCATGCAACAAGCCTCTACAGACAGTCTCCTCTTCCCATACAGAGCAAGATTTGTAAAATTTGTCTCTTGTTTCAATGCTGGGGTAGGAGTTGCTGGGAAGATTGAGGAGATGATACTGTTGTCACACCAAAGTTTTTCTTTCTTACTCTGCAAAATATAGAATGGAAAAAGTATGAGAATAAGAATGTGTTCATGTAGTCCAGCCATGGTGACTGAGAGGAGTACCATTAGGGTGGGCTCACACACTGTCTTCTCTGCTGTCATTTCCAATTGGATTTCTGTAAAGTTCTATAGGCAGTGAAAAAGAAAGGCTAAAATCACCTGAAATCAGGAAATCATCGGGGAAATTATCATATGGAGCTATTATTAAAAGGGTCTTGTCATTGAGGTCCTCATTAAAGTCTGTAGCACTCTCTAGTAATGTGACTGGCCCTGGGTGTGACTGAAACATGAGTAATGTCATATTAGCAAGTCTTGATAGAGAAAGCAGATGTGCCTTTACAACCACTCAGAATCTTAGCACCAGTGGAAGAATCATGGGCATAGCAGCATAGAGCCTAGGGCCTTGTGAGATGACTTCTGCTACCAGACAAGCTGCACAGGATTTCTGAGATGGAAAAAAAAATGGAAAATGAGTAACTATCTTTACTATCCATTGCGATTTATCCTAGCCCGTAAAGACTGAATACCAGTGAGAGGCAGAAACTTACTTCTAGAATTGATAAGAGGGCTTCTGTGCATATGCTCAAAGTCAAAACTAATTTTGAATTTTAGTCTCATTCATGAAAGTCAGTTTTCTTGTTACTGGACATTTAACAACAGGACTGTTCAGACTGTCAAAGGTTTCAACCTAAAAGTCATTGCACCTAGGAATGCTAGCCTCAGTCATTCTCTGTCCATGAAAATCATCAATATTAATATCTGGTCACAGAGATGTTCACAACAGCCACTCTACCACAGAAGCTAATATTAGAGTTATCTTGTGGGTAGAGAAGAACTCAACAACAACAAAACAGACTGATGGAACTGCATAGCACTATAAGGATACGGATCTAAGTAAGAGTCTTAAAAAGTTTATTCACCATTATGAGTTGGTTTAATACTCCTTCCATTTAGCAGAATATATTGGCAGGTTCTCTTCTAGGGTCTATGATCTGTTCAGCTATACATTCTTGGCCCAATAATAGTGCCAAGTATGAGTTTCATCATGTAAACCAGGCCTTCAATCCAGGCAGAATCCAGTTGGCAACTACATTTGCGCCACCATTGCACCAGTAACCACGTCTTACCAGGCTGGTTGTAGTGTAGCTCATAGGGTTCACACCTCAGTAAAAACGATGGTTATTCTTCTCTTCTAGTAGCATACATAATGTCTTCCACCACTATGAAAACTAGCCAACAGGGAAAAAATTGTTAAATAATTTTTTAACTTTAAATAAAATGGTTCTTGGTGGCTCCAGGTTGCCAGCATTGAAAAATGTCCTCTAGGCTTGCCCTTTGTCTGGCTGCTTCACTGAGCATCTAGTAGTCCTGGGACCCCATCTGTCTCTAGACCAGCTTTAAGGAAAAGGAATAACCTGAAGAGTAAGCTTTTGGAGTCTGTGCCCTCGGAACTACTTAACCTGTAATTTTATATTATTATATTATTTTCTCTGCCTATTATTTCATATCTCCCATCTCCCATTCTGTGCTGTTATTCTCAGTGAACACAATCTATTCAATCTTTCTTTGCCTGGATGAATTCAGCTGAAAAGCACAGCCTACATGGAAATGAAAAAGAAAAAAATTATTTTTGCGGTCTTTTTTTTTAATTGTCTTGGGAGAGCAACTGAGCTCAGAACCACTAGAAACCTGTGGAAGGAAAGAAACCTGGGCAACCCAAGTGAATTAGAGATATGACAAAATTAATTAAGGCTGTGTGGGTTGCAATTTACCAATCTGTCAAAAATTTCTTAAAGAATAATTTAAACTGTAGTTAGCAGAACCTGTAGCTAGGTACTAGAAAGTCTATTTTTGTTTTTTGCCTTCTGCCTTTTAGGTATTTTAATTTGTTACATGCTACAGTTTATTTGCTTTTCTTTTCCCAGGACGTTTCAGCCATTTGTAGTGAAATCAGCAAATCCTAGAGACATTTGAGTTTACACTCCCTGCTTGTCCTGCTCTGTCTATGAGTACGGTCAGCAGAATCAATGCCCCCACCCCAAAGACGTCCACACCTGAATCCTGAAATCGCTGTATCTGTTATCATGGTGACAAAGGACTGCGCAGATGCAATTAAGATAAGGACCCGGAGATTGAAATATTATCTAAGATTTTTCTCGATGAGCCAAATCTAATATCAAAAATTCTTAAAATGGAATACAAGAGAAGAAAGAACAGAATTCGTGTGAGAAGGTTATGATGGAGAAGGACAGGCTGTCTTTAAATCGGGAGGAAATACAGCAATCAAGAGAATGGGAACCTGAGTCTGAAAACAGCACAGAACAAAATTCTGCCAGCAGTTGAATGAAAAAGAGAAGCTCACCCCTCTGTACAGTATTCAGAAATCAACACAGTCTGTGATCATCTTCCTTTTGACCCAAGGAAACCTACATTAGACTTCCACCCTGTACACCGGCACACTAAGCAGGCACTGTGCACGCAGCTAAATCTGTGGCAATTTGTCACAGCAACAGTAGAAAACTAATACAGGAGGGCAAGCTAAGGTGGTTTGCAAATGTATAGAGACCCTGACCGGACTGCCAATAAATGAAAGTCAGCGTTAATGTTGAATTCTGAGTTTCTCTTTTCTTTGTCCTAAACACTGACCCTGAAGGATATGGAGGTTTTTATGATTAAAAAATAAAACTAAATAAAAATTCTGAGATCCTTATCAAAGTTAACACAAGGAAGTGCACATTGCTACTCATGCCAACTGGTTGATAAAACAACCCTGCCTTTACCACATTTGTATTTCCTATCCCTCAAACTAGGCTGGGGGCCTCAGCTATGTGACTTTTGGAACAATACTGAGAAATTCAGGATCTTATGTACATTCCACTGTCAAGGAATTGAAGCTTTTGAAAATCTGGGACCTTTGCAAGGGCAACACAGACAATAAAATCTGCCTGACTCCAAAGTGGTCAAGAGTAATAGTGAAAGAGACAGTGTCTTCAACTAACCAAATAAAATGGTCCTTAAAAGACATGTCAGAATTTTTAAAATTATATTTATTTATTTGTGTATATGCATGTGCCAAGCCACATATTTGAAGGTCAGAAAACAACTTGTGGGAGTTGGTTCCCTCATCCTACAATATAGATTCTGGGAATCAAGCTCAGGTGATCAGGGTTTGCAGCAGCTGCTTCTGTCAGCTGAAATACCACACTAGCCCCCAATAAAACATCCTTACAACTAGACTGGATGCTCCTTTTATTTGCCTGCTCTTGCAACAGGTTATCTCCTTTTTTAATTTTTGTTTGTTTGTTTGTTTGTTTGTTTATTTTTGTTCAAAACCCAAATTGCCTATGGAGACAATATGTTTTCCAAAAGACATCTTGTCAAGGACAAGATGTAAACTGCTTAGGGTCAAAATGTTCTGTAACCCTGAGTTTCTAGCATTCTACATAGTGGACACACCAGCAGGGCTTTTCAGCCTCTGTACATTCTAGACAGAGAGATCAGTTATTTCTTGTTAATTTCACTCTGCTTGCCTGTTATTTAAAAAAATAATAACAAAGGATTTAAGGATGTATCCCAGTGGTAGGCAGTTTTCTAAACCCAAACAAAATCTCTTTGTTGCCCTGATTGGTTGGAACTTCTGGGAATGAACCACCTTTTGGAGCTGGAAATCTGCACACCAAGCAGACTGTTATCCTATGGGTTTTCTACTCTTGTAAATGGATGGTACTACAGCTTCATGAATTAGTCTTCATTTTTCCAACCATTTCATTCTTACAATGCCATCTCTCCATTTTAAAAATGAAGAAAATAAATTTCAGAAAGGAGAGGTCCCTTTACCAAAATCAATGATCTAAAAGTTCCCAAGCCAAAGCCAGACACACTGTGTCCACAAGGACAGATCCGTATGAATCCAACCAGTTAAATCTTCCTCCATAGATACCTCAAGTCTGTGAACTGACAGTTTCAATGCTGTCATTTGCATCTAGGATGTCCACACCAGGGGTCAGCCATTGTGTGGTATCTTACTTGTAAGAATCAGGCAGTCGAAACTCATTCTCATCATACCTTCCTTGTGTGTGGCCAGGGGTGAGGGGCAGTGAGGACTTGCAACCTTGAGATTTCAATGGACAACTGCAGAAAAGAAAGCAAGTGGAATGACCTACTAGGATTTGTATGGACCAGCTTCAATAGACAAAAGCATCTAACTCAATTGATGCCAGCTTTACAGTCTTATCTGGACTTCCCCCATACATACAGGAGGTGCTGTAGACTTCTTTTAATATAAGAGAAATAGTCTGTGATTGTATAAACCATTCCATTTCCAGAACCAAAAATTTTCCTTTCCAACTATTAAGATCTGCTAATTGATGCACTGTGGGTCTTTTGGCTAACCAGTATCTTATTTCCATAGTGTCAGTTGGTGGTTTAGTACATTTTATTTTTATGGTTGGCTTGCACCATCAACTCTGGGTATAAAGCCAATTCATCTACCAAAGTATTCAGCATGCATCAGTGGACACCCAGCAGTGGCTTTTCAGCCTCTGTACATTTTAGACACTGAGGCCAATTATTGCATGTTAATTTCGCTATGTTTGCCTGTTACTATTTTAAAAATAAAAACAAAGGACTAGGGATGTATCCCAGTGGTAGAGAAATTTGCTTAGGATATTCAAGGCCCTGAGTTCTAGCTCAGACATTTTAAAGTAAATATTAACTAAAAGCAAACATGTAACAATCTATAAGGATATAGCTGGATTTGAAATGAGAGCAAACTCCCTGAGCAACAATCCTTTGGCAGAGGAAAGAGAGAGGAAGCTACAATGTAAGCAAAAGAATGGAGTCCTAGTTGTGTAGCTTGATCTGCTTAAGGGGCCCCTGGCAGTAGAATCAGGATCTGTCCCTGGCCATGAGAGGGCTTTTTGGAGCCCACTACCTATGGTGAGACACCTCGCACAGCCTTGAGGCAGGGGGAGGGGCTTGGACCTGCCACTACTGAATGTATTAGGCTCTGCTGACTCCCCCTGGGAGGCCTTACGTTGTTGGGGGAGGGAATGGGGGGTTTGGGGGGAAGGCTGGATGGGCGGGAGGAGAGAAGAGGGGGATCTGTGATTGGTATATAAGATGAATAAAAGATTTCTTAATAAAAAGAATAAATAAATTAAATTAAAAAAAGAATGGAGTCCTTTGGGAGGTGAAATAACACACTGAGGATATCTACTACCAAGGGTAACAAGTTGCCTATGATTCTAGAAATCATCTATTTCTCACTCTATGTTGATTCATTCATCTGAAAGTTTATTAACAGTATTAACTCTAATCCTAGAAGCCACTGTGTGTCATCACGTATTAATTGGACCTTAGGTTGCAAGAGCTGCCTAAATGAGGTATCCAAATATCCATTTATGAAGAACACAGGATAATTAAATAATCAGAACCATTATTTGCTCTGTGTTAGAAATTTTTTAATGATATTCCAAATAGGTTAAGATTCATGGCACAAATGTAAGTTATAATCTTCTCAAAATGAGTGTTTATCATAAGGCAATCTCATGCTGACTTAAGCTTGGGGTATGTGGAATTCCTATACTGTCCACATGGTTTGGAAGGAAGGTCATATCCAAGGATATCAACACCATAGGTTGAACGAAGCACAGTTTGAAGATTACACATGTTTGTTTATTTGGGTTTTTTTTTTGTATGATATCCTTGGCTTGTCCTAGTCATTTAGAAAATAAATCTTCATTATATCTACTGAAGATCAGACACCCATCTGTCAGTTCATTACAGTGATTGTAGCAAAACATTTGGAAGGGGTGGTTTAATGAAAAGTAATTCTTGGCTAAAGAACTGAAGAGAAACAGACTAGATCACATCTTGGAAACCACAGAAGTTGGAAAGAACTCAGAACCCTGCTAGAGAGGAAACCAACCTCGAAGTCTCCATACAGTCAGATAACAAGCTGGAGAAGAGTGTGCAGCTGCCGTGTTCTGAGGAACAGCAGGCAGAGACGCAGACACGGCATTCGGAGGTATGTTGACATCCATCAGTGAGTAAAAGGCAAGTGGGAAACGACAGACCAAGTCAAGAACTGGGGAACATTGCCCAGAACTGGAGAACATTTTGAAATCCTACCATTTCCAAGAATCTAACTTGGTGAGGATAGTTGTCTGGATTTAAAGTCTGCTGTTCTCAAAATAAAAGGAAATCACTAACATAGATATTTGCCTCCCCCAAACCCAGTTTTCTATGATAATAGCACCCAGTATTTTCTTTGGTGAAATGACCTTTCCTCTCTGTATGATCCAAGGGTGGGTGTATGCCATGAATACACACAATCAGAATATTAAAATCCACTTGACAAAAATTGGTACAGAAGTTGAAAGAAGAAGCCTGAACGTAATCATGTCCATGGAAAGACTCAAAGCAGATAAAAATAAAAATAAAAATATTCAGATTCTGCAATCAGTGCAAGAAATGGGAAACTGGCTGATGAGGGCTTGTACTGTGGGAATTTCAGCAGGATCAAAACCAACCATGGAACTTGGGAATCCTTTGTAGTGACAGAAGTCACTAATGAGTCCCAGAAAACAAATGCACAGAGGATTCCTGACACAACTGACTGTTTCATTCAAGGACATCAATCTGATCCCACTGTGCAGGATATCCATCTGATCCCATTATACAGGCTATCAACTGATTCCATTGTGCCCTTTATCACACCCTACAACCACACACTGGAAATTTCAATACATGTTAAACTTAACACAACCCCACAGGTTAAAAGGGGATGAGGAAGGATTAGAGTACTAACTAGGAATTTTGTATCACAAATGAAGACTGATCAGCATGTTCTAAAATAAAAAGAGTCTCTGAATTATCATAAAGTGTCATTATCTACTGTCCACAGTGGACAGGGGTTGAGCACAAAGGCCAAAACAGTTTAGAATATCTGCTGACCTCAGGCATGTTTCTATTAACATGAACTCATAATGTGATTACTGATCCCATTTCTAATTTAATGTCCCCTCTGTAAGACCTTCTGGCATGGAAACTAGGAAATTTGAGTTCATTACCTTTTGATGCAGTCTTTGCCTCTGAAATCCTGTTTTTGGGGGTCACAGTCATGAACGTTGTCTGGCCATCATGATAAAAATGTAACTTTCTCTAGGTTTTGTAGCATATATACATTGCAACTTGAACCCTAAACCACTGTTTCCAGGGGGATAATACGTGGGATATTACAAGATCCCTATTTATTTCTCTCTTGATTTATTGCAACAGTGGCTCCCTAAGCTGCTCTGTGCTTACACATCTCTTTCTCTCTCCTTAGACACTCTCTGCACTGTACCTGAAGGAGACTGGAGAGCAGCAGCCTGAGATGGAGGACATTCAAGAGTTCAACCGACTTCAACTAGAAACATGTAGGAAGTACTTGGAGATGTATGTACAGCGCTAGGCTTAATAGAGAAGGAAAAAAAGACAGAGAAAACATGACAGTTCTATTCTAACATAATGTTGTGTTTATCATGCTTTTCCTCTGAGGAGTACAAATAACTTGCCCAGAAGAACACACTGCTGTCTCTGATAAACAGTCAGAAATATTCCCAGAAATACTCAGAAAGCCAGGTCTCTTTGTTTCTACAGAAACCTGAGATTTGCATGCACCACATCATACTACAGCAATCTGCAGACACTAACAATGTCTGATGTAGAAAATGGGAGAGGGTGGGAAAGAAAGAGTCATGTTCAAACAAGAAAGGGAAATTAGAAACATAATTTTGAGTTCCTAGACTTTAGAAGAAAGCCATGTTGAGGATAGTGAGGAGAGAGATCTTGTTACTGGAATTAATATCTTCTCTTCCCTTCTGCATGTGTACACACATTTCTCAGCTAGGATCCTGACACCTCCATCCTTCCTTGCACAGGCATCCTAACTCCAGACCCTTCTCCTGCCATCCCTGACCCAGAGACTTTTTGAATGCCATCCATAGAGCAATGCCAGCAATGCCTAGTTACAGACCATGTAGCAAGCTCAGCAGATGCTCTCTATCACTCATTTCTCCAACCACTGCCTCTATCACCTGGGGCAACTACCTATTCTTGCTGTTATGCCTAAGATTCTATTGTCAGAAATTGTGTCTCAAGTGCTGCTTTACAGAGTCACTCTTCTCCAGCTACCCAGACCCCGGGGCTAGCAGCATTATTTCTCACCACCCTAGGCAGATGTAGCTTCTTGGTCCAGTGCCAGCCTCACATTGACCCTGAGTCTACATTCACTTCAGTGTGCCAGTCAAGGAGAGTAACTCCAACCTGGTCTAAGCCATTCCTCTTCTCACCTCCATAAAATTGCTTTTCTTCCTACTGCCATCTAGACTACATCTGGGCATCCTGCATAAAAGGCTGGTTCCTTCTCATATACTCTGTCTTGGAGCTTTCAGTACAGTGAAGAGGAATCACCTCCAACAAGGAGCACACATTTAACAGAGAAACAGAAAGCTGACAGCACCTGAACATCAAGGGAAAAGGCTCACATAAAAAACTCTTGAGAATGAAAGAAAGTTTCAATGCTAGATGTGATTCCCCTGGGTGTTAACAACTGCTAAACAGAGAATATGGTGCAGAAATTAAATGCCAGTCTCCCTATTTGTTATCAGTCCTCAGTACAGCAAACAGAGCTTCTCCTGGGCCTTAACAGTGGTTATCAAACCTTGTTATGCAGCTAAATTTCCTGAAGGGCACATATTAGGCCTCACCTTCGGGGCTTATAGTTCAATGACCTTGGATTAGGGCTGAAAATTTGCATTTATAGCAAGTTTCTGTTGAGTCCTGATACTCTTAGTCTAGGAACTATGTATGGAGAACAGCTCTATAGAGACCTGACATGTCAACAAAAGAGCTTTGCTCAATTAAGGAAAAAGAACCTGTAAGTTAGGAGAAAATGATATGGAGTCCTGCAGGAAGGAGATGAAGGTATCCTCAAACACCTCCGAGTAAGAAAGAAAATCCAGGAAGAGGCATGTGCATGTGTTATAGTCACCATAGCAATGGTCTCTGATGTTCTAGAAAATATTAGTTATAGTGAAAACATGGTTGTTGGTTTTCCAAGAACAGATAGCAAATCCATATAATTTATATGACTGATGTTTTAACATCTGTAAAGCATGATAGGCAGAAAGATAGTGGAAGTCTAGCTGAGTCAAACAGATAAAAATGGAGGCACTTTTCTCAGCCAGCTCCCTGTATAGAACCTTCCAGCACTATGAAAGCTAGCCTATAGGGAGGAAGCTTCCGGTATGATTTCCCTGTCCTGTTTCTAAAGGATATAGTATCTTTAGAACTCTTTCCTGGCTGTGAACCCTGCAAGCTACATTCATAATCTGAAAAGCAAGATGTGCCCTCTAGTTCAATAATGGCATGACTGTTACAGGCATAACCAACCACTTCCTAATTGTATTTGGGGCCTACTCCACAGGCATGAACTCATGCCTGGTACTGTAAATCTGGTTAAGAGCACTTAGATGGGGAAAACCTATTACTATTGTTTTGTTAAATGGCCATGTTATTTAAATGCCTCCTAAATACTGTTTATAAACACAGGTTAGCACTGCTTAGTAAGCAGGAATCAGTTAATGCAGACATCCATAACTGCCCAAAGAGCTAAGAATAAGTGATGGTGGAATGCTAGGGCATAAATGGGTGTTCTCTATCCCCCATTGAAGGCTCAGACAGTGAAGTGGAAGAAGGAATAGACATAATAGAAGGATAGGGGAAGGTGCACCAAGAAGACATCTTCTGGACATGACTTGGAGACATAAATGTTGTGCTTATGAACTTCCTGCACCTGTGGTTAAATTCAGTAGATCTACACATGACTGAGAACATCACCATTTCACTGTTGATAGGGCAAAGGCCCAAGATCCTATCTCTTGCTAAGGGACTAATTTCAAGTAATGGTTTTAGGGAAAGAGGTGTCATTTCTACAACGAACACCATTGCTCCAGTAAAAAACCCCTCACACACACTTGGACGAGAAACTCTATTTAAACTGAGTGGGTTACACACAAAAAGAAGACACTGAAGACTTATTGGGAAGAGGAGATTCAGTGGGAGTAGGGTGATGGGGAATGAGAGAGAACAGAGATAAAATGACTAATATTCATTATGTAAATTTATGAATCTGTCAAACCCTTTTTAAGAGAAGAAAAAAATTGATGTACAAACTTCCATTGCCATTATCAAATGATCAGCTCAAATCGCTCTCACACGTGTTTGATTATTTGAAAGATGAGATTAGCCCAATTTAGTGCAATACATTTTCATGGAGCACCTGCAAGGTCCCATGCCAGATGCTGTTGACACAGATGAAAGCAATTCATCCTACCCTCAAGCTGTGGACTGTCTGCTTGCTCAGAAAAGGATGGTTCTCCAGCCCCAGGACTCAGGGTTCAGTGTTTAGTTCTATAGTTAACAGCATGAGCTGCAGTGTCAGAATGAGCAGGTGTAAACCCTGACTCTACAGCTCTCTGATTGTGTGTCTGATTGATTTGATTCTAATTTTCCCTTTAAAATAGGGATAATAACTCTCCTCCTTAACAGGCTGTTAAAGAATCAATGAGGAAATGCTTCTTCCCTGATGAGCACAAAGACTGACACAGAGCAAGCAAAGGAGAGACAGTGTCTTTCTTGGCTTCTGGACCCCAGGCTACCTGCCCAAGATTGACAACTAAGACAAGAAGTGGAGAAGCTGCAAAGTTCTAAGTCCCTACACCACTGTGCCCTAAAATCTTAACTGAGTAAGACAATGTGCTTCAGCTTTCCACTGTTAAGTCTGCATGGCTACCCATCATCCTGTCTGTTGCTTTGAGACTTGTGTACTGTTTCTTCCTTGTCCAGCTTGGGTCCTGTCTTATCTTTCCCTCCTCCCTAAAATTCCATTCACTCTTCTACTGGATCATGCCCTGTGGAATGAATTCCTATGCCTTTCCTCTTCTATTTTTCCTTCATCTTTAGATGAGCCTAACTTCTGTGGCCCAGAAATGAATTGCGGTTTACTCATTCCACATGGGACCTTCCATCTGCCTCTTACTCTAATTGATCATATCCCCAGACTTTGGGAGCCACTTGTTCTAACTAAGCCCCAGAATAAAATACAACTAAAGAATGTTCTTGGCTCTGGGTCAATTGAAGAGAGAAATTCAGGGAATGAGCTCAAGGAAGACCAGAGGCCTCTTTGCTACAGTTCTCAGGTTTATTTGGTTTCTTATCTTCAGTACCTACTCTGGCACACTTAATGCCTTTAGCATAAACCCTCCTTACTAGGTGTGATTGCTATCTTTCCAAGGTGTCCAAGTTGAACATAGAGTGTACATTTTAAATTTTGGTGATGGATACTGACCATAGGATTTATTTAGGTAGATTCAAGTTGTATACTACCCCTAGAATGTGGCCTTATAAAGAAACACTTGACCTAGTTGAGATCAGCTTCAAGGAAAAGTAACAGAAATCAGCTTCTCTGGGTATGAAGATGTACTAAAATACCCTCCCCCCATACACACACAACCTGGATGTAGAGATCATTTGAAAGAAAGTGAAGGTCTTTTGTAAAGAAGAACAGACCTTTGTAGAACAGCAGATGACTGAAAAATCAGCGCCTTTCTTGGGTGATTCTCTAGAGAAACTGATCAGCTTTATAGAGATCTAAAAAGCAATGAGTAAGATTTAAAATGATAATATCTAGGATCAGGTCCTTCCAAAAGATAATGATGATATACTACCAAATGACATCAGCACAAGTAAGGACATTCAGCTTCAGCGGACACACTACATTTCTGATGTTATCAGCAAAGAACTGAGCATATTAACAAATAAGCTAAGGACTTTGGCTTGAGGATACTAAAAAATTCAACCACTTTTCGTTGAGGTGAGTAGTTTTAATAGAGAAACAGCTATGGAAGATGTTTTGAGTTCAGCTTTAAAGATCTTAATTTCCAATGACATGGCAAATATGACAGATTTGTAGCTAGGCAGCGGGATCCCATGTTCAAATCTGCAGTTGAGAAAAGGAATCAGAATTGGAGCTAAGACGTCTTTGTTTCCAGGCTGTAAACAGTGATTAAAAACATGCCTGAGATGACTAATACATGAGTTCTGACAATGTCACAAAAGAATGCAGCGCTAGAATACTGGCACACTCCAACATTCAAATGCTTCGAAGATTGGGTTGTGTTGTGCTAAAAAGTCAGTGCAAAGGCCTGAGGTGAAGAATGGAGCTGCTTGTCAGGTCCAGAAATAGTGGGTTCAGAAACAATGGTGTAGCTATTCTTTTGGGTCAGTAGGAAGGGCACTGTTAACTGTTGACATGGAGAACCAGATGACAGCTAACAGTGTTCACAGCTGTCCAAGGTGACAAAATCATGCCAGGTCATTTGGAATAATAATGAGGATACAAATATATGGAGTCCAAGTGCCAGTTCATTGTCTCAGGCCTCTGGTGCACTCTTAAAATGTATTGAGATTTTCATTAGAAGAATAATATAGATTAATATTTAACATATTAGAAATTTTAAAAAAAGAAAAAAATGGAAGAATAAACACACCATGCATGTCTTAGCCATCAGATAAAATGGTCCATTGCTCATTATGTAGCCTCTAGAAGACTTCAGTGTACACCTATAAAAGAATAAAAGTAAAAAATTAAAACAATCTTTTAGCTCATCATGGTGGCACATTCCTGTGACCACAGAATTCATGGGGCTGAGACAGAAGGATATTGAATTTGAAAATAACTAAGCAAGACCTTATATATAAAGAAGAAAGGAAAAAAGAAAAGAAAAGAACATATCAGCTTTATTGTGAAAAGCATCAACATCTTTGATCTGACTCAAAATGGTCTAGAAGAGAACCAAGGATGCCTCGTGCTGCTCACCACTCATCCTAACAATACTGATCGTGCAAGGTAAATGAAGAGTACTTATGAAATACACTAGAAATATTGGAACTTTTAGGGTGATGCTTGAGAAATCTGTTTATCATGATGTATAGGTGTTGCCTGGACATTGGCTGTGGAGTGGGGTTGTTTAATGAGCTCCAGCAATGATTTTCAAAGTGAAATTTGTAATTTGTTATGGCATGGAAAATGCAATGTATTGAGTGGCAGTCCTTGTTTTTAAAGGTAAAATAGGCTAGACTAGAAATATCCCAAATTGTTTTTTGTATGTGTGTAAATGTTTATATATATATATATATATATATATATGTGTGTGTGTGTGTGTGTGTGTGTGTGTGTGTGTGTGTATGCATACACATATCACAAATATGTACATATATATCACAAATACAATAAATACTGAATCAAGTTATAAAATACTTCTTATATGTGAGCCATGTTCGAGAACTCCTGGGACAGGAGACACCGAAAGAAACCACTTCCTGACTGGTGTCTTGGTTTTTAGTCCTGTCTTCCATTCTAGAAGGGTTTCTCCAAAATATTACTCTAAATAACTATGACAGTCTTTTATTGAAAATGCTTCAATGGTCTCCTCACTTCGACCCTGGGACAGAAATCTAAACATCTTATTGTGGTTATAGAAGACTCCAGGTGATCTGAAATCCACCTGCTACTCAAGTTTCAACTCTTGACAATCTTCCTTATTTTCAAGTCATAGAAAATACTACTGAATCTATAAATATGTCTTATTTATTATTGTGTCTCTACCGGACCATACCATGTTATATCATTGTCTTTGTCTAGAATTTTCCATACTTAATCCAACTTAGGTACCATGAGTCAGCTCCCCCCAGAATCTTCACCAAGCCTTCCTCTTGAATATAGGGGCACACATGCACTACCTTTGACAATAAATCTTCATTGTCAGCTTAACTGAGATAGACACTGAGAATATTAGTGAAGCTCACCTCTGGAAGTGCTTACATGGACATTTTCAGATACAATTACAATCATGAGGGTTTGATGGATTCAAATTCTCAATAGTTTCCTGGGATGGGAGGTATTGGAGCTTCCTTCCTGGTTGAGAATAGGTGTTTAGGGGCTGCATCTTGTCCTGGCCTCTTCTAATGTAGCTGAACTCTACTGCCTATTTGCCATGATATGAGCTGCTCCACCCTACTTCCTATACACCATGATAGAAGCTGTCCCTCATCTTACCCCTGCCATGGTGATTAAACATTCAAAACCACAGGCAAAATAAATGACTTCTCCTTGAAACTGTTTGTGCTGGATGTTTTGGTCACAATAAGGCAGTCTTCGCAACACTATCAATTTATATCTAGGAAAGGCTTATAACCATGGAATTTGATAGAAGTTAATGTATGCTGTCTCCAAGCCAAGTTTCTGAAATATTCTATATCATTGTTTATTTTTCTCTTCTTTGTCAAATCACTAAATGGAACTCTCTGGACTCCAGTAGATCTCAGAACTAGTACAATAAACATACCCTTGACACCTGTACTTTCATGAACCTCAAATAAAGTTGTTATAAAATATTAAGATTTGAACTGTGTGCTTTACTCTAGCTGACCTGGTAGTTTGAGCCCTTTCCATTAGTATTCTCTCCTTGTTTTCCAAGAAGAAGATTGTGAGATATGAATGTCTCTCAGTTTTAAGTTTGAGTTTCAGGTTCCATTATAACAATGGCCAGGGACACTCGCAAGCCTAGAGGCAGCAGTGGAAGCATCAGGGGCTTTTGTTCCTGTGGAATTAAAGTAACAATGGGGCCTATGCTCACTGTTGGGCCATGAAGAGCTAACATCCTATTTACAGACACACACACACACACACACACACACACACACACACACACACACACACAAAATAATACAACAATGAACTGGCAGCAATTGAGGATTTCATCACTAAAGTAACATTCTGCACCTCAGAGCTTAAAAGATCTACCTGGATGCCATCATGAGAAAAGACTGTGTGTGGTGGTGTGGGAATGTGGAGAAGGGAACAAGGAGGGATTTAAGAAGGGACAAATCCTCTAGGCACTGGCTGAGCCAGAGTGCTCTTTGGATGGGTACTTGGTCCAAAAGCATGTGGATTCAAAGGATAGTTGGAAGTCAGAGTTTGCAGGGTTTCCTCACACTGTGTTCACCTGGTTGTCATACTTCACTGTTCCACTTCATTTAGCCCTCCTCCCTTGGAGGATTTCCCCGACATCCATCCGAAGCAATTCTCCTGCCCCTTCTGCTTTGTATCCTGCTCTGTTGTTCTTCATAGTCATAAACACCTGAACTCACCTTATATGTGTGTGGCTTGACCTGTTCATTGCCCATATCTTCAGGCAGACCTCCCTCCTCATGAGGAAATAAACTGATCTTTGTCCTCATTCTGTCACCAGGACCTAGAATGGCACCTGACCTACAGTTGAAATCAAGACATCTGTCACATGAGTAAACAAACAGATCCAATAAATCTTGTTGGAGTGACAAATCTCGTTCCTAACACATCAAGCTGTAAACTCAAGGCCTTCTACCACCACACATTTGCTCTAAATCCGGTCTCTCTGTACTGCAGCAATGAAGTAGCTTGGCCTGAAGCCTGGCCCCAATTTGGCCACTATGAGTGGGGCCTAAGTCTTACTGGGGAGCTCTGCCTTCACACACCCACTACATAACAGCCATCAGTAGATTTCCAGTTTCAGTCTAAAGACTGGGTTTTGACCCAGAGGCATCACAACTGGAAAACACATCATAATCCTTGTATGGTACTCTTTTTATAGTCAGCTAAGTATCACCTAAGTATTTAATACTCCAGTATTGTCTGGTACTAGGACTCTCATGGGAGAGACTTGCTGATTATAAAGGACACATTAGCACTGGCTCCAGCTTCCTATGGAGTGGGAGCTGTTCATGATAGGCAAACTAACAGTGGAGTCATCCTCACTCGTCAGCCTTGCTCACTGTGTGCCATCCCATCAGCCATGCAAATTTGTGACGCTGAGTAGATGAGTGAGCCAAGGGCCATGAATGCCCTTAAAAGTGGAGGGATTGAGGAAGACATGGCTGTTATTGTTGGGAAGTTTAGGGAGGTTTAGCTGTATATGACAGGAAGACAGCTTGATCCCTCAAGATGTTTGAAATTAACAATCTAGGTCATTGTATACCTTGTCCTCAACAGCTCCCCAATTCTCTGGAACATGCTGCTACTGACCAGTAAAGCAGATCTAATCTAGCCACAGACAATTCACATCAGGAACAAGAAATGCATTAAAATATACCATGCTCCAGGCACTAATACTGCTGGTACAGTTTTGGATCTTGCTAAATCTACAAAGTAAGGTACCTTCATAACCTCAGTTCCACAGATAAAGAAAGTAACTGGCACAAGAGCAGAGCCAAGGAGTGGGCCAAGAGGGGCCAAGGAGTAGGTCAAAGAGCAAGGCCAAGCAACTCACCAGCACCTGACCATTGCTATCGAAAAAAGCAGTATGCTGACAACTAGTCTAAACTAGTTTTTGCTTCATTTGTTTTATAAACTAATCTACAACTAGTTAAGTTGTAGAATACTTGTCTAGCATGTGCAAGATTCTGAGTTCAATCCTCGAACAAGTTAATATAAAAATAAAGTAAAAAAAATTCTCAAAACAGGATGAAAATCCACACATTGAAAAGGTATGGACACTGAGCTTCACCTCTCAGCATTTTGATTAATTGTGGTTTTCTGTAATGGTCTTCATGCAGGGCAATGGGAAGTTTCCTTGATGAGAGATGAAGACTACACTTACTTGTGGATTTAAGGACAAATATTTAGAATATTGTTAGGGATTGTGCTGGTTTAGTAAGGTGGCCAATATAGATCCATGAGTTCACTATCCCTGGGTAACTGGCTAGGCTTCCAGTACCAGGCATGATTTCCCTCTTGTTGAGTGGGTCTTAAGTCTAGTTAGAGAGCTGTTGGTTACCACCAAGGTACAAGGCATTTTTTCCCATTTAAAAAATTCTAGTCTTCCCAGGGAGAAGCATATCAATTGATTATACAATAACAAATGGTCATCCCTGAAAACATATACAAACTAATAACATTATTCAGAATGAGCAGGTTGTATTTACATATTTAATAACACACACATATGTAATATCAATTAATGGAAAAATAGGCCATGACTTTGAAAAAGAATAAGGAGGAGTATGCAGGAGGGTTTAGAGAAAGCAAGAAGAAGGGAGAAATGATGTGATTTTATTATAATCAAAAATTAAAGACTTTTTTTTTTTGGTTTTTTCGAGACAGGGTTTCTCTGTGTAGCTTTGCGCCTTTCCTGGAGCTCACTTGGTAGCCCAGGCTGGCCTCAAACTCACAGAGATCCGCCTGCCTCTGCCTCCCGAGTGCTGGGATTAAAGGCGTGCGCCACCAACACCCGGCAAGACTTTTTTTAGTCTTCCTTTCTGAAGAAGTATTTAAAGATGTGATGTGACATTGTTAAGTAAAGGCCCCATGTTCTCCACTGGGTCTCTAGAATTTATGCATCCTGAGAACTGGAAAGTGTGCACCTGTTAAACAATAGCACCTTCTTCCTCCCTCTGATTCTTACCAAACTAAAGAAAATATCCAAACAAGAACAAAACAAAGGGCAGGATAAAACTTTCAGAATGATCAACATTTATCACCTTAATTGTTACAGTGGGTCATGGATCTAGGCTTATATATAAAATCATCATATTCTCTGCATTAAATATAGGCAGTTTGCATATTCAGCTATACTGCAATAAACTTGTATTTAGAACAAAAAGCATCACAATTATTAATAAAAATGAAAAGTAAAGGAAGAAGGAAAAAAGAAAGATCAAAGAAAAAGAAAAGAAAGAACCTTGGAGGAAGCAATTTGTTCAGAAGGGAACCATATGCTCCCCTCTATCCAGGTACAGTACTAGGGCAGGGTAGCTAGAGCTAGTGAAGGCTGCCAAGCTTCAGGCGCAGGTGACTAGGCAGCAGACCATGACCCTTGTTTCCAGCCTTCACAAGGCCCAGCTCATCACTTGCACCTGCATCCCAGTTCTGCTGATTTTGCACACTACAGCAACTCAAAGTCAAAGGAAGCACTGTAAAGAAAATTAGCATTGTTATGGTTTTACATTATTTTTTTAATTAAAAAAGGTAACATGAGATGAAAAACTTGCTTTGCAAGCCATCCCCATGTAGCCACTACAGCAGACAGTTCTCTAGATATCTGTTTTGGTTGGTTTGCATGGCTGTGAGCATAATGACCTCAGATTTTTTTTGTCCTTTGTTTTCATTGAATATTCTCCAATGAACCTAGTTTCCTTTCAGAATCCTCAAATTATCCTTGTAGCTTTTTAAAAAGAGGACAGCACATCACAACCTTATTAGTTTTACTCTTCTGATGCCAGGTGGTAAATTCATTCTTCTTTAAAGAAGTGATGCCTGAAAATACATAAAGAACTCAAGGAACTAGACATCAAAATGCCAAATAATCCAATTAAAAAAGAATCTCAAATAGCCAAAAGAGACTTAAAGAAATGCTCAACATCCTTAGCCATCAGGGAAATGCAAATCAAAACAACTCTGAGATATCATCTTACACCTGTCAGAATGGCTAAGATCAAAAGCACTGATGACAGCCTATACTGGAGAGGATGTGGAGTAAGGGGAACACTCCTCCACTGCTGGTTGGAGTGCAACTTGTACAACCACTTTGGAAATCAGTATGT
>CABHPP010118170.1:6598-20191 GCA_902168425.1 Peromyscus attwateri
GAGAGAGAGAGAGAGAGAGAGAGAGAGAGAGAGAGAGAGAGAGAGAGAGAGAGAGATCCTGTTTCCTCATACCTTATATACCTTTCTGTGTCCTGCCATATTACTTCCTGGGATTAAAGGCATATGTTACCATTTCCTAGTTCTGTTTCTCTCATGTAGTCCAGTGTGGCCTTGAACTCACAGAGATCCAGATGTCTCTGCCTCCCGGGTGATAGGATTAAAGGTATGTGCTACCACTGCCTGACCTCTATGTCTAATTTAGTGACTAGCTCTGTCCTCTGATCCCCAAGTAAGCTTTATTGGGTTACACAATGTATAACCACACAAAGTCATGACATATGTACAGTGTGAGTGATACAGATAGGCTTGGCAAGATATTACAAGCGCTAGTCTAAGACTTAGTATGATTTAGAGCCTAGGACTAAGATCTAAAGCATCTCAGGGAATCACTGATTCCCATGATCTGCCTAAACATTTACTGGAGCATAAGATACTAACTCCCTTTCTAAAAACACTTGGGGTGTAAGTATCACACCTGAACTTGTCAGGTGCTGTTCCAATCATACTACGCCACACATTCAGAGTACAGCTCCCAGCACCTCTTGCCAACTATGAGGACAAGGAAGTAGCTCTGAGATTGGAAGGCAGTGCCTGACACCCAAGGTTGTCCTCTGACTTCTGTCTATGCTTCATGACACAACTACACCTGCACACATACAAGCACACACATAAACAGGCACACACACACACACACACACACACACACACACATCATACACACCCACAGTAAAATTAACTTTAGAGTTTAAAAACAATAAGACAAAAAAATCATTAGAGGAGGAATTAAAAGTTATTTATTTGTACAAGAATAATTCCAAATAGCCCATGTTTGTAGGGAGGCAAATACTCTGCACTAAGCCTGCTAGGTGAATCTTGTTATTTAGTTCACTGTTGTGTCATCCAGACAAGTTAAAGAACTCACATGGAACTGCATGTGAAGGAATATCACAAAAGGAGGAAGCCAGGTTTGCTAGACTACAATGTTTAAAAAAAAAAAAGCCAGACATTGGAGTTATTCCAGAGAAAAACAGCACATAATTAAGGGAATGGAGTCAAGAAACTGATTTATAGAAATAATTAAAGCAACACATTTTTTATGTCTCTGTCACAAATAAGGGCATGTCTTTGACATCCATCAAGGGCTTTAATTGGAGTAATGAGTTAATCCAGGGAGAGATGATTTAGGCTTGATATCAGATAACAGGATGGGATTGGGGAATTACCTGTTGAAATGATGACATTGTCATCCTCCAAATGAAAGTGAGAGAAAAACAGAACAATTAGGAAAATGGTGCTTAATAGCAATTTTTACATAAAAAGATTAAATTTGTACCTCTTGACAAAGTTATGAGCCAGTAGACTCGCACTTTCCGTGTTTCTTTAATTCTTAGAGTAACTTGACTTTAAGATGCACCATCAGTTTAATAGCAGCCATTATGTAGAAGGTTAAAAACACTGCATTAAATGTACAGGTCGATTGTAATCTACATCCCCACTGGAGAGATGTTAAAATGGGACAAATATTCATTTTCAGAGGAAAGAGAAGCAATTATTTAATATACATACACAGCCCTATGGAAAAATGTGTTTTCTGCAGGTTATGGTGAAACATGCAGCCTGCATGGCTGCGGATGTTCTAGGGTAGATCCTGCATCCTGTAACACTGTGAATGCCCTAGGGTGGATTGTGTCATGTGCAGGACTGTAAGTACCATGTCCTCTGGTAGATTGTGTAGCCTGCATGACTATGGTCATTCAAGTCAATCTGAAGGACTTGTCCTCATTTGTTCTCTAGAGTTTATGCTCCCATTTTGGTCCCCGGTTGTAGCAAGTTGACTCGTTCTTCTGACTGCTACTGATTGGACCAGGGCTAAATGTGTGGTCCAACTTAGGCCAATGAGTTCATTTTATTTAAGGAGAGGAAGAAACAGCAGGAGGAAAAACCAAAGGAGCAGGAAGATAATTTTTAAGAACAAGGGCAGAGTCAATTTTATGAGAGGTCACATAAGGTTAGGACTAGCATTTGGTCACAGCAAACCAGTGCCACAAATAGCCTAAATTATAAAGGATCTGCAAGGCCATCAGCAAAATAGCAGAGCTTTCCTGGATTCAAAAAATAGAGTAGGGCTGTGAGATAGTTCAGTGGATAAAGCACTTGCCATGTAAGAGTGAGAACCAGAGTTCAGGTCACCAACACTCCATAAAAGCAGGGCAGGTGAAACAGCCTCCCTGTAATCCTAGCCCTCTGAAGGCAGAGAGGAGAGCCCCAGCACAAGTGGGTTAGAAAGACTAGCTGGAATTGTTGAGAGTTCTGTGTTCAGAGACCCTAAACTCAAATAAAAGGTAGAGGGATCAAAGAAGACACATATGGCCTCTACATGAATGCACATGTGTGTGTGTGTGCACCTGTACACACATGTACCTACACACATGGAAACACAGATGCACACATACACTAAAAAAAAAAGGTGAAAAACCAGTATCTTCCTGACAACTATAGAGAAACCATGGTGGACACCCATGGCAGCTGCGGTTCCTCTGTTCTCTGTCTCTACTTTCCTGCCCCTAAGTGCCTCCATTACACCATGCTGAGAAAAAGCTTTCCAGAGCACTTCAGAGCAGACTGGTTCATGGTATGCATGACATTACTCCCCCAGTATGAAGAGGCTGACTTAACTTGTGCTGGTTAAATAATAGACCATACTTCTGCTACTGGTGTGAGTGGGGTGCCCACTGGCTTGACCCTTTTTAGTACTGGAACCATTATTATGCACACAGTTTGACATGTTCCTGCCTCCTTGATCCCACTGCATCCTACCCTGATGAGGAACATGAGCTCCCTTAGGTCACAGCCATCCTCCATGTGTTCTTTATTCCTGGGACACTGGGACCAGTGCGTGTTCTCTTTGAATTTGTAGGTCCGTTCTCTACACTGGCTTCAAGCGAACCCCTTTTCCTTGGTGAGTTGCAATGCTTCCCTTAGCAGTTGCTCCCTACGCTAACGTATGGGCTGTTTGCTGGGCTTTCAACCCTTATGCATTTTTAATGATGACAAAGAAGAGATTCTCTCTCCTCCTTTTTTTTTTTTTGAAAAATAATAAACTTAATGACTTAATACACATCAAGTGGAATTGTTGGTTTGTGGTGACGGTTTTATAATTCCAAGTTCAAGTTTTTTTTTCTATTTAATTATGCACAATAACTCCAATAGAATATAATGCAATAACAAAAACATGCACCGATGCTGGCATAAGAGCCCTGTTGTTTATTAGTGTTGGTCGTGTGCTTTATGTTTGAAATAAAGTATTTGAAACTAATGTTGGCCATGTTTCCTCCAAACTAGATAAAAAGGAGGAGGAAAAAAAAAAAGGGAAAACTTTTCCCCTGAAAATACCATGCTCCAGTCTTTGGCGATAAAAGCCAGCAGCTCTTGCAACAGCAAATTAAATTTTATTTGTAGAAAGCACATTGCTGTGTTTTGCTGCTTGCTTGGAGTTATTTTTTAATACTAATAATTTAATAAAGCAGAAGACCGATACACTGACCCGTGTTCTCCACAGCACCAGAGTATTCCCCAGGGTTAAAAGGCAGAATCCGCTGAAGGGAGGTGTGGTCTCTATTCTAACCTATGGCTTCTTTTGCTTTCTTAGCCAGATGTAGTTCTAGTATTTAGTATCATTTTTAATTGTTGGAAAACATAAGGTGAGAGAATTGTGAGAAACTGAAAAAAACAAATTTGAATAGGTAAGGACTGTTTTCTCTAAGACACAGCACATTAGATGGTTGTGTTGGTGGACAGTGTGGATAGTAACAAAGTTCCTTGTTAGAAAGGAACATACATGGCTAGTCTTAACAATCAAATTCAGCAGCAGATTTAATTCAGTGTCTTTTCATCGTGAGGTGAGATGAACTGTCTAATGTTTCTTCTTAGAAAAGCCAAATCTGGGGCTGGAGAGATGGCTCAGTGGTTAAGAGCACTGACTGCCCTTCCAGAGGTCCTGAGTTCAATTCCCAGCAACCACATGGTGGCTCACAACCACCTGTAATAAGATCTGGTGCCCTCATCTGGCCTGCAAGGACATATGCAGACAGAACACTATGTATAATAAATAAATAAATCTTTAAAAAAAAAAAAAAAGAAAAGCCAAATCTGGGGTTCTGGACTTAGGGGGAATTCCTAAAGGCTTGAATACTTTTTAGTGGTCATGAAGTTGTAGGGGAAAGGCCACTTAGGCATAAACCAAGAGCAAAATCCAAGCAGATATTCTGAATGAAGATGCATGGGAAGGAGTTGGGTAGGAAGGCAGGAGCCAGGAAAAGGTGATAAAGAAGACTCAGGAGGCCCCAGCAGAGAGTAAGCAAGGATTCAGAGGTACTGCCCAGGGAGGTTATATGAAGTCCTGAGTATCTTGGTGAACATCTTTAGGATGTTGGTGGCCTCACATTGCAATGCAAGTACGAACTCCAGAGTAATTCAGATGTGGGGGTCACATTCTCACTCTTTCATTCAATGAGGATACAATTTGGGCATTTTACTTTGTGATGCTAAGCTGCTTTTTTTTTTGTCTAAAAGAGAGTAGATATAATAATCCACTACATAGCAGCCATTGTAAATGTTAAATGAGATTTGCTACTCTTACTTATAGTGTTGAGTCTGACTAATTTAATAGAAAGCACCACTATTAATTATGTGGGCATACACATTTGTATCAATAGAAATAAATAGATTTTTATCATTCATATGTGTACTGGATAGTTTTATGTCAACTTGATACAAGCTAAAGTCATCTGAGAAAAGAGAATCTCAATTAAGAAAATGCTTCCATAAGATTGGGCTGTAGGCAAGCCTGTAGGGCGTTTTCTTAATTAGTGATTGACGACTGGGAGGGCCTAGCCCATAGTGTGTAGTGCCATCCCTGAGCTGGTGGCCCTCAGGTCTGTAAGAAAGCAGGCCGAACAAGCCACAAGGAGCAAGCCAGTAAGCAGCACTCCTCCAAGGTCTCTGCATCAGCTCCTGCCTCCAGGATCCTGCCCTGCTTGAGTTCCTGCCCTCACTGCTTTTGGTGAGGAACTGTTATATGGAACTGTGAGTGACATAAACTCTTTCCTTTCCAACCCAACTTTCTTTTGGTCATGGTATTTCATTGCAGCAATAGAAACCCCAACTAAAACAATATGTAAGTAAAAAAATCATTGGATATTTATCTATCTTAAACATAATACTTTCAATTAAGCCTTTTATTTTCTGTAACTATTTTTGCTGAGCTATGATAATCAGAAAAATGACCTGAGTATCTAAGTCCACACCCAGATTAAGATACAGGAAAACTCCCATCATCCCAGACAGCAACCTTGTGTGCCATCCCAGTTACAGTCTACAGCCAGCCCACCCTTCTGAATTATCACCATAGATTATCTTTGCCTGTTCACATAAACTTAGCAAAGCAATATGTATTTGCCCAAATTCTTTGGTCAGAAAGATATTTTGGAACCTCATTCCCATTGCTATGTGTAGTAGCGGTTCATTCCTTTAAACGACTCAGTAGTATTTAACAACATATCATATTTTCTGTTCTTCTTTCTGCAAGTGTATGAAATGCCATAAGTAATCCTATGTGCATTTTTATAACCGTATGTTTTCATGTCGTTGAGTTATATGCTGATTAGTAAGTTTCTGGGTCATGAGTACTTGCGAATTTAACTTTATCAGGAGTCATGGAAATGATTTCCAAAATGATATGCTATTTTACAGTAATATCATCCATTCAAGAGAGTTTGAGTTGTTTAAATCCTTAAAACATTTGATATTGGGCTGTGGAGATGGTTCAGTCAGTTAAGGGCACTTAACTGCTCTTCCAGAGGACCTGGGCTGAGTTGCTAGCACTCAAGTTGGGCATCACTCTGGATCAGGGATATCTGGAGCCCTCTGCTGGCTTCTGTGGGCATTGTGCTCATGTGCACAAGTTCTCTCTCTCTTGACACACACATACACATCAATGAAAATAAAATCTTTAAAAAATATATCTGATGTTGTCAGTTTTACACATTTCATTCAAAAGGACAGTATATGGTTTTGAACTATAATTATATCACTGTACTAAGTTAATATGCTTATTATTGTGACGCTCTCCTTGTCTCTGATGATGTGTGTGTTCTAGAGTCAGATTTCTTGTGCTTTCACGGTAAGTTTATTTTGTCCCTTTACTTTTTACTTACAGAATACAAATAAAGGAACCCTCCTGTTTTGCTTGCTTTCTTGCCTTTTCTTTGCCATTTTTCAACATAGCATGCTCTAGCAGTTTACCAGAGTATATTTAATATGATGTTTTCTATATATTTAGCATGGTTACTAATTTTGTTATTTTTCAATACGTTCTCTTGCATTTTCAGCTAATTGCACCATGCCCTTCATTGGTCTCTTTTCTCCTGATGTATTTTATTGTAACTTACTTTCTGGCTTGTGTGTATGTTTTTAGATATTCTATTTAATCCCTTGTGTTAGCTTTTAGTTTTTACTCTTTGTTCTGCTTTTATTGGCTTTTAATTTCTATGTTCTTGCTTATTTGCATAAAAGCACCTTTTAACACACTGATGAATCTCTCCTTCCCCCTTGATTCCTAGAACCCCGTGTTTGCCTGATTCTCTTCCTCTTTCTGATCACAGTTTCTCAGTCTCTTTGGTAGAGTTCCCCTGATGAGTTGACCTCTATGTAGTAGGTCCATTGTCAGCTCAGCGTTGATTCTCCTCTGTGATGGCTTTGTCCACTCTCTAGATTTAAACACGTGTCTCCACTTTGATACCCATCTCTTAAGCTGGACCTGTTTCTTTAATTGTGTACTCAGCATTCCACTCGGGAGTTGTGATGGTTCATCTTGAAGATCAAGTTGATTAGGTTGAGATTTCCTCAGACACTGGTCGAGTACCTCTGGGTAAAACACCTGGTAAGGGCATTTCCAGAGAGAACTAACAAAGGCATCATGACCTGCCTTGAATGTGGGCAATACCACGCCACCGTGTGTAGACACTGCTGGCAGAATTGAACCACAAAAGGGGGAAGCCTGCCCTGCAAGGTCTTCTCCTCTGTCCTTTATCATACTTCTGTCCCCAGAATGTTCTGCCCCACACATGAGGCCAAGCAACCATGGACTGAACCCTTGGAAAACGTGGACTCAACTGCATCTTTCCTCCCTTAAATCAAATACATCAGTTCTTTTGTCATGACAATAAAATGTCTAATTCAGAAGCCTCATAAGTACACTATAGTTAGTGTCAACTGAGTTCCCAGTTTCCTTCCTTCTTTTATATTATTTATTTTATTTTTAAATATGTGTACATGCTGCACGTGTGTAAGCTAGTACCCACAGAGGCCAGGGTGTCAGAGCTCCTGATGCTGAAATTACAGTTCGTTTGTGAGCCACCCAATATGGGTGCTGGTAATCAAACCTGGATCCTCTGCATGAGCAGTACATGCTCTTTAACCACTGAGCCATCTCTCCAAATCTGGAGTGGATTTCTTTATTGTTTGTCCATCTCACTACAGTAAATGCCTGGTGTTGGCACTAAAACATGCCTATCATTAAATACTTTGTAAATATTTGTTGGATGAATGTCTTTCTTCACTCTTGGTATAGTTTTCCAACCTACTCATTTGATTTGTTGTTGTTGTTTTGGCTTTTTAAAACTTAAGTTGTTTGTTATTTTAATGCTGGTTGATTTTATTTCACCTCCAGGAATCAAGCTCTGTGTCTCTCGTATTCTGGACAGGAAAGAATTCTAATTCTGAGCAACACCACCAAGCCTTTTAAAGGTATTTATAAATGAACAAATCTCACATTAGGACTTTGAAAGTCAGTGATATGACGAAAAACTTTTTTTAAACATACACTGTAGTGTTTCCTGATTGGTTGAGTCCAACGGAAGAAAAACGTGGTGGTTTTCCACACTTTTTATTTCTCTGTATACATGTATATGTATATGTACATATATGTGTATATATATATATCAATGTGTCTATCTTAGTTATCCCACATCACCTCTTAGCTGATATATCTTTTATTTGCAATACACAGCAGACACTTTCCTGCAGATCATTTTTTATATGTGATTTTGGAAAAATAGAGAAGGTTAAGAGTCAAAATGAAAAAGAATCCACAGTTTTGTGAGTGACAGATTTGGGGGTATGACTGGGAACTGGAAAGGACACAGGGCTCTTTCAATTCTGTTAAACAAAGCCACAGGCTAATGTTAAGGAATGTTTGTATGATTTCTCCAGGGTGGAATCAGTTACCCAAACACAGGAGTCTTTGCAATGATTCAAAATAATCATAAAACCATTATGACCACAAGACCTTTCCGAGTTGTACTCTCAATAGTGAATGCTGCTTTTTCAATCCAACTCTTAGATTGGGAGGATTGTAATAGTTCCAGCCTGGAAGGATTCCCTATCCCTGTGGCTCATTTACTTCATCTCTGTGGTTTTTGGAAGGAAGGATGGAGTCAAAGCCACCCCAGGCAGCTTACTATGAACTCTAGTCTTAAGCAATGTACAGAGAACTTTAATAAACCTTGGCTGTCTATCCAGCTTCATTCCCTGGGATAGACGGTCCAGCTCTTCTCAAGTCCCACTGAATTGTTTGCCATGGACAACTTCTTGATTTATGATCTAAACATTCTTAGAACTCTGCATAGATAATGAAAAGGCATGTTGGCCTTGTGGGGGCTTTGAAGAGAATGTCTATGCACCCTGGACCACCTGCTATCTCCAAGCAAGAGCATGTTTTGCCATGGTACATAGGCACATTGGCATTCCCCCCTTCAACACAGAGCAGGGCACAGAGGGGAGCACTCTACAACTAAACATCCGTAGATAAGAAATGGAGTAAGGTAGGAGGAAAGGTGAAATGAAAGGGTAGCTAACCCCCAGGGACTCTTACCACATAATTGGCTATCTAATGGAGAAGGAAGGACAGACATTCAAATGTTTCAAAACCAGTGTTAGATTTTTTCCTTTCTCTGCAAATTCACTTGTAATTCTTGCATAACATTCACATTCTTTATGAGATTTTAGGCCCCATAAGGATAAGACTGCATTTCTTTTAAAATATCAGTACTGCAAATTTGAGCTGCATAATGAGCCCTTATACCGGAACTGATCATGGCAAGAGACGAGCCGTCACTCAAATACAGTCTAGGGATACTTTCCCTATGGGCCTACTGGATGCAGGGTACATGTAGGTACTTCCTGAATAAATGTCTGATTAAAAAAAATACATATGTGGAAAAACCTGATAGCCTGGATATCTTTGTTCCATGCTCAGAATTCATTAGCAAGATAGCTTGGCCAGATACAAAATGGAGGCACGGAGTACTCTTGGCACTCACTTGACTTTGTCTCATTAATGTGACCAGTAAGGGCAACCAGCCAGCAGTGAGGAAGGTAGACAGGACAGTGGACTTTTGCCCTGTCACACAATAAGGAAAATTCTACCCCACTGCCCACCCCCCACCCCCACCCCAATTTCTCAGTCCACTCTTAAAAGAATTTCTACTCAGGTCACATCATGATCTATTTGCCATTTGTGAAGTAAAACACCCATCATGAAAGAAGAGATTTAATGCCATAAAGCAAACCCTTACCTTCACCAGAATAAATGTCAGATTACCCATTCCAATGGCACAGGAAGAAGGGAGTCGTAAAGTGAGCTCATAGCCTCCTGTGATTTTCAAATCAAAATGGAAATTAAGAAATGAAGCTTTAATAATCCTTACCATTTGCTCTTTGGGAAGTCTGCTATTTGTTGAGAGCGAGGATGGTATACATTAGAGGCTGAGCAGTCGGGATGAGTTTCCTTTTCATTGTCTTATCTCTGCAGTATTCATTTTCAGGAACTTTCTTGCTCTGGGGTTGTGCAAATACAATGAGGCTCCCTGATGTCCTCTCTGTGTGAGACAAGGCAAAGCCGGAGGAGATATGGACCCCACTGCCCTTAGCCTTGTTTTAAATGTAAGCGAGGGCACCATGGATAACCAAATGAATTGTGTTGCTCACCTGCTGCTGGTTTTTTTGGCTCCATGACTTTGACGGGCAATTTTTAAGACACCCCAGACACAGAAATGCCTCTTCTTCAAATCTTTCAGAGAAAGAAAACAACTCATATTCCCTTGGTTACTTATACAAGGATGATTATAGACATTTTGGAAAACAAATTAGCATCTTAGAAAGCAAATTAATAGTCATGTGGGTCGCTCTGTCTAAGGACATTTGATACATTATGGACATTTATTATGTATAAATTTACTTTAAATGGCTTATTGATATGATGACATAGTTTATAGTAACTGTTTGTTTCTAGATTTCTGGCCACAAATACAATAGCTTTAATGGGCTAAATATGTAATTCACACCTCCAATTCTCATTATTTACTTGCTTGGTTGCTCAAAGAAACATAGATTAGGATGTTTATTGCATTGGCAAAAAAATTAGTACAATTATAAATGTTCATTAGTATAGCCCTTGTTAAGTAAATACTGTGTATGGCAGAATGGGAACAGTCCCCTCTCATTTAATAACTGTAAAGTCTTGGCAAAAAAAAAAAAAACCTACCTAGGGGCTCTAGAGGGTCCCCTAATGATAATTAGCAGAGTTGAGAAAGAAGCCTGAGTTTAAGAAGCCAGCTTGAGTACATTACCCTCCCTGTGGCTGGGTCTTAGATTGGGCTCATTGATGTCTTTATTCAAAGAACCAGAAACAGAGCTTGGTATAAATACTGATGTTGATCTAGAAGGTGGTTTTACAGTAGTCGGTTATAGGTTTCTGTCTTGATTTAGCAATATGTGCAAAAATCCAAATGACTGATTACTGATGCAGCTTTTGAAAACTTAATGAAGGGCCTTGTCTCTCAGAGGGAGAGAATAGGAACACCACAGAAGCAGATGAACTCTGCTGATGCTTGTTAGACCCTTAAAAGCCACCAATAATCTTCAGATTAAAAAAATGATTGCCACAGGATCCCCTTATCATATGATAAAGACCAAGGAAAGATTGATGGATCAAGGGAGAACATAAAAATTAGAACAAAACACACATTTATGAGTGGGGATATGCTGATAATTCAGTTTGGGATAAACATAAATACTTGTACAATTACAGATTACAAAGAAGAGGCACATGTGTATAAAATAACAATTTGGGGTTTTGTTGGTAATAAGTTACCAGTGTGACTACCACAAACATAATTTTTGTCTGCTTTGATGGAAGTGGAGTTGTCCCTATATACACGCAGGTTTCATATCTGTAGGTTCAACCAGCCATGCATTAAAAATACTAGGAAAGCTAAATACACCTGTATTCACTTTCTAAACATTGCCTCTGTCATTATCCCCCAAGTAATAAATGGAACAGTTATACTCATGGTCTTTATTATTAGGTAATATAAATAACTTAAAGAGCATCCAAATCCAGGGAAATGTGTAGGTTTTATACAAATGCATTCCATTTCATAGAATGGGCTTGAGCATCTGCAGATGTTAGTGTCTGTGTGTGTGTCCTAGAGCCAAACTCCCACAGATAGTAAAGGATGATGAATTTATATTTTTGGAATTTCCCTGTACATTATGGCATCTCCTGACTAACACAAGGCTATTTAAATTACTTTCTTATGGAGCACCGAAATCCCAGCCTTTAGTTGCATTATCCATATGTCAAGCATTGAGGGAAGTAGAGATGGACACAGCTCAGTAGCTGAATGCTTGGTATCATGTGCAAGGCCTAAGAAAATGGAAGTGAAGATGCTGAGTGGTCAGATCCTGAGGCATGCAGAGAGACAGAACATTTTTGTCATTGAAGAAAGTCCCGTTGGCTAGTGCTTCTTAAAACATGGGATGTTCAGGGTCATGCTGTGCTCTGCGCTGGACAAAACACAGCTGCATAGTAGGCACATCATGGTGTTTGTTGCTTAGAATTGATTCCTACATTTTCTTGGTAGAGGAACAGGAAGTTCGTGTGGGTAGTCTTCACCTTTTCATCCTCAGCCTTGTGATTTGAGTGAGGCTGTTGCCACTCTTCCTCCAGATAAGGACCAGCATTAGCTTTGCTGGAGACAATCCTCTTGGTTCCTTCTAGGATAGGAGGTACAGGGTGATAGCAAATCTTTTGATTGATAACAATTTGGAGATTCTACCCATCTGAAGATGAAGACAAGACTGTCAATTAAACAGAAATGCATGGGGTTGGAGATGCTTGAGTACTTGGTACCATCAAACCTCTGGTTCCAATCTTATCTGAAGCTCACCTCACTTCATTTTATCCCATGAACTCACACCTTCCTTCAGTGCTGAAGTCATGTAAGGTAGTATTGTTCATCTCTTAGAGCATCATGCCCCTGAGAAATTGAGTCTGGTTGTGTATGTCCCTGCTTGTACAGCGAGACAGCTTAATGGGATGTTTTCAGAGGAGAAAGACCAGGAGGGTGAGAGGACTTCAAGGAAACATATCCCTTCTATACTCATGACCAAATTAGGAGTTCATTCCCAGGTAATCCCAAGCAGCCAGTATGACCAATTTGACATTTCTTAAATTCCCATGGGAGAGGGGTTCTAAAAGCATCCATCCTTCACTTACAGTAATATCATAGAAGGAAGGAGACTACTTGATAAAAGTCCCTGAATCCACAAATCTCCCTGTATTGCCATGACAAAAAATGTGCACAAATCATGTGGAATTACATTCCTTTTAAATGTAAGTGGCATTCATCCCAGCATAAGGCTGCATTTTAATAACTGCACTACTCCACGATGTGTCAAGTTGTAGAATATTATCAAAGAAAACCAGTGGGTTATTATTTTTGTGCCATTTTCCAATCTGGTACATTTTTATAAAATCCCACAGATTGAGTTAATATTGTAAAGCACTGTACATAACCTCATTGGGAATATTGTAAGGCAAGCCTTCTTGAAAGCTGATCGAAATGCCAATAAAGGGGGAAAGAAAATTCTATTCAGAGATTTAGAGAGAAGGCAGATAGGGTTTCTGTGTACTCCATCACGGTTCTCCAAATGAAGAGATGCTTCAGTGAGTAAAACTCTTTTTTCAAGCATCAAGACCTGAGTTTGGATCCCCAACACCTGTATAACAAAGCCAGGCAAGCTTGTAACCCCAGCTCTTGGAAAGCCGAAGCTAGAGGATCTTGGGGCTCATTGGCCAACAGGTCTACAAGAAACAGTGAACTATAAATGAAGGGCCTTGCCTCAAAACAGAAGGTAGACTCATGGAGGAAGTGCAGTAGAGGAAGAAACCAGTGTTGTCCTCTATCCTTTACATGTATACAGAGCCACATAAGCATATATGCTTGACACTTGCATGCACCCATACATACACACACATATACATACCACACACATATACATGCATACACACATGCACATACATATGTATACACATATACACATACATATACACAAATATACATACCACATATATGTATACACACATATGCATACACATAAATCACATATATGTATACATACACACATATA
>CABHPP010118170.1:25895-42766 GCA_902168425.1 Peromyscus attwateri
TCTCTCTCTCTCTCTCTCTCTCTCTCTCTCTCTCTCTCTCTCTCTCTCTCTCTTTCTCGTTTCCTGCTTTCAGTTCAAGATGTGTGCTCTCAGTTGTGTTCCAGTTTCTAAGCCTGCCTGCTGCCAGGCTTCCCAGCACTGATGGTGATGGACTCTTCTCCCTCTGGAACCATAAAGCCAAACAAATCCTTGTTCCCATTAGGTTTTGGACATGTTGTTTATCATAGCAATAGAAAGCAAATTAAGATGCATGTTCTTGTAAAAGTACATCCCTGTGAAAGGCATTCAAATATCATCCTTTTTGAAGCTCCTTCCCAGGTCTCCATGGGCCCAGGTAGAACTTAATTATATTCTCTCCTCTCAGTGCTCCTGGGCACTTACCAGCCTCTCTTGTAATGATGCTTGTTGTCACATATGGAATAGGAGCTTAGTAAAGATTTGATTAGTTGAAGATTATGTCTCACCCTCAGCTGTGCTCAGTAAATGGACAATATGGGCATTTGCTGTTTTTCTAACCCCTCTTGTATTATTTCAATTTCATGTAGATAGCACAGGAGACTTGGGATATATATGGTAAGTGTTGGGTACTCATCAATATTATGGAGGCAAATGCACTACATAAGGTTCAGATTTGACTCCAAAGCTCTCAGTAACCCTACTTGAAAGAGACTCTGATTTGAGTTGAAAATGGAAAACGTGAAATCAACTCTTGAATGAACTCTTATATTGGACATAGATGAATGCCCAATTAGTGAACATTAATGAGTCCCAGTCTGATATGCTGCATAAAAGATCTATAGCATACTGTACAATGCATGACAGAGCACAATGGTAACTGGCTAAAATAGATTTTACCTGGCCATGCCCTTAGTACTTTTATATTGTTTGAGAATTTCATACATGCATGTAATATATTTTGATCAAGTCCAATATGTAGCTAGAGTTTTCCTACCTGGCCCACAGTCAGGACAAAGCTCTGTCACCCACCAGTCCCACAGCCGCTCAGACCCAACCAAGTAAACACAGAGACTTATATTGCTTACAAACTGTATGGCCATGGCAGGCTCCTTGCTAACTGTTCTTATAGCTTAAATTAATCCATTTCCATAAATCTATACCTTGCCACATGGCTCGTGGCTTACTGGCATCTTCACATGCTGCTTGTCATGGCGGAGGCTGGCAGTGTCTCTCTCTGACTCAGCCTTCCACTTCCCAGAATTCTTCTCCCTATTAGTCCTGCCTATACTTCCTGCCTGGCCACTGGCCAATCAGTGTTTTATTTATTGACCAATCAGAGCAATTTGACATACAGACCATCCCACAGCACCTCCCCTTTTCTTTTCTTTTCTTTTTTTTTTTTAAAGAGGAAGGTTTTAACTTTTACACATCTCCAAAGCCAGCTTGGTATATTTGGGAATTTGGGCGTAGCTTCTCTTACTACTTCCTGCTGGAGGGGGGCATTGTATCTTATGGGGACACAAAGAAAATTTTAGGATTATGGAGTAGTCCATGAGGCTGTATTGTCTGAGCCAGTTGTCTTCAGACCATTCTGGATGTTGGGTCATCTGGGCCATGGTGTCATCAGAGACCTTTTAGGGGGTCTTGGCTGGTCAAACCTGATGTATCTTAATCTGGAATAAATCCATAGCCTCTGACTTTCTGTGGAAACAAAAGCAGAGCCTCCTTTCCAAAGCAACATATCCTTACATCCAAATTTTGAAGTCAAGGTACCTTTAAAATATACGTTTTGGCATAACTCAACAGCTTTTGTAATGAAATGTTTTTCTTCAGTTACGAATATCAAAGAGAACATAATCCAGATTCTCTGTGTGGTAGCCATCTTTACGTGGCTTATTTTTTATATTACCTGAGCCTATTGCTTTAAACTGCAGCATTCTAAGACCAGTGCTGTGGCTGCTGGCTCCACCCACTTCAGTTTCCCAACATGGCGGTGGTACATTTTCCACCAGCTCTGGGAGCCATCAACTCTCAGAAATAGTGGGTCTATGCTTCTATCAAAGCAGCATGTAGCCCAGAAACCTCTTTTTGTTTTGTACTAGCAAAGGCTAAATCCACCACGCAGCTTAATGTGCCATTTGCAGATGCCTCATTCCTGCCATACTGCTGGTCAAACACGCACACCAGGAACCTGCCATAGTAGCTCAAACATGTAGGCTGCCGCTAACTTGAGAAAGACAACTAGGAACTGTTTTTAGCTCCATTTTATAATCTTTTTTTCTCAGGCTTTAGGTGGAAACTCTTGCCAACACGTTGGGCGCCATTTGTAGCTAGAGTTTTCCTACCTGGCCCACAGTCAGGACAAAGCTCTGTCACCCGCCAGTCCCACAGTCACTCAGACCCAACCAAGTAAACACAGAGACTTATATTGCTTACAAACTGTATGGCCATGGCAGGCTTCTTGCTAACTGTTCTTATAGCTTAAATTCATCCATTTCCATAAATCTATACCTTGACATGTGGCTCGTGGCTTACTGGCATCTTCACATGCTGCTTGTCATGGCGGAGGCTGGCAGTGTCTCTCTCTGACTCAGCCTTCCACTTCTCAGAATTCTTCTCCCTGTTAGTCCCGCCTATACTTCTTGCCTGGCCACTGGCCAATCAGTGTTTTATTTATTGACCAATCAGAGCAATTTGACATACAGACCATCCCACAGCACCAATACCCTATTCTCTCTCCTCCAATTCTTCCTCCTTTTACCCACCATTTCTTTCTGCCAACTTCATGTGCTTTGTATTCATTTTTCTTTGATTATTGTTACATGTGTACATACATACAAGTAAGTATACATATACATATGTATGCATGTAAGTATCCAGATACAAACTGCCTACTAAGTCCATTTAGTGTACACACACACACACACACACACACACACACACACACACCCAGGAGAGATCATTCATAAAGAATACTGATTTTTCTCCTCTCTTGGTTGTCTTTATTGTGAGAATATCTACTGCTGAGAACCGATGCCATACCAATGTATTAGATAGTCTTACACCCCATGGTGGTTCTTGGATCCCCTGAGAGGGGAGCATTAAATGCATCCCATGAGTAATTTCAGACAATTCAGTTCCTATTGCATTTCTCTCTGCACTTGATACTAATACCAGAAGGCAAGAACTGATGTAGAGCTCCTTGTCTCTGGCTATAGATGTAACTTGTTTGCAGAGACTATGGAAGTAAAAAAATGTCGGCTTCCATGTTTCATTCCTGTAGACTACATGAACAGAATGCTCTTCACTCATCATTGTCTTCTTGCTGAGGCGAGAAGCCTTCAACTTAATGCTTGAATAGCAAATGAAAGGGCATGCATCCCTTGGACTAGCAGTCTGTGAAGCATGGTGTTTCTCCAGCCTGCTTTCTTAAATCAACTTAGAGGCTGTAGATAAAGAAAAGTCAACACTATCATTCTTTTGTTATGGACATGGACAAGGCCCTTTGAATTTTCTGGTCAATTGGGAAAGATCATTTCAGAATGATACAAAGCATGCAGAATATGTTGTTTCATTATATTTCCAAACACTGCACTAAAACAAAATAATAACAGCTAGAAAAATTACTGAATTTAAACTTTATGCCAAGGACTCAGCCAAATAATTTGCCCATTTTGTCTTATTTCATCTCCATGACATTATGATTATTTCATAGGTGAGGAGATAGAGAGTCTGCTTTGCAAAAGGGTTGTCTTAGTCAGGGCTTCTATTGCTGTGAAGAGACACCATGGCCACTGCAACTCTTATAAAGGAAAAAACATTTAATTGGGATTGGCTTACAGTTTCACAGATTTAGTCCATTATCTTCATAGAAGGAACTGAGAGTTCCACATCTAGATCTGCAGGGCAGCAGAAGTGAATGCCACACTAAGCCTAACTTGAACATCTGAGACCTCAAAGCCCCCCCCCCCACACAGTGACATACTTCCTCCAACAAGGCCACACCTACTCCAAGCATTCAAACACATGAATCCATGGGGGCCATTCCTATTCAAACCACCACAGGAGTGCAGTTAGTGACTTAGTTATTTAGAAATTGAGACTGTGACCAGAATTCATATTCTGAGCTCTCATATCATCTTTCTCTCCATTATCTTTATTCAGGCTCTTTAACATAAATGTTACATAAATCATCAATTTACAGCCAACCATCACTCCAAATGCAAAAATATATATGCTTTACCAGCCAGAACTGGCATCTATAGCTGAACATTGCAGTAAGAAATTTTGCTATTACCCTGAGGAAGACGTTTTAACAGTGTCAAATACTTTAAGATCAGGTTCTCTATCTTCAGAAGGAATTTAAACAGGGCTGAAGGATGGTTAGTCAAAAATGGTCCAGAACAGAAGCCTGGCATGGTGGGGCAATGCTTATAGTCCCAGCGCTGGGACACGGAGACGGGAAAATCTTCAGGGGCTCACTAACCAGCTAGTTTAGACAAACCAGTGAGCTCTAAGTTCAATGAGGGGCTTATTCTGAAAAGAGAAAGATTTAGAATAATAGAGGAAGGCCCTTGACGTTGATCTCTAGCTTCTATACATACATGCATGGGCACGTGCACCTCCATACGCACCCCACCAAATGAAAAAGAAAAAGTAAAGACTAAAAAGGAAGTTCTAAAAACCAGATTTCTACCATAGCTAGCTAAAAATGACACCCAAACTCTTTGTTCTTATATTCTTCTGGAAGGGTCCTGGAGATACGTTCCTGCCAGCTTGTATTGTCTGGGATCTTCTTCTTTGCCCTCATAAGGGCACAGGGACAATTTCCTTGAACCCACATTGGCTCAGCCTGACTTTTTCTTCAGCTATAGACAATTAGAGCAGGAGCAGTAACTTGGAACCCCTCATGGGTCAAATCATCTCTTTTCTATGGGAATTTGGTCCTAGGGTAAAGAAAACTAAATCCAAAATTTTCTCTTAAACAGAGGGGATTTCAGCAGAAGAATGTTGTGTTCACTGTATAAAATAAGGGTCAATGGATGCCTGTATGTGAAATGTGGAAGGCAAAGATGAGAGGTGATGAGCAAATGTAGCCTATGTACTAACAGCCTTGAGATCCCAGCCCCATCATGTTCTGAGACACTTCTGCATCTTCACTGGTCAATGGTTATTGGTCACTTGCCAGCAACCAGGAGAGGCTCAGCTAAGAAAGGAACAAATAGAGACTCCTCTCTGTAAACACTGGAGGGAAACTGGCATTTCCTGCTGTGTTAGGCCACACCAGAGCTGCAGCCAAGAGGCTGGAACATGTCTTCTCCTCTTCACCTTGTATTTTTGTCTTTGTTGTCCCAGTGTCCATAAATGCTCAGGGAATTTCATGTCTGTGTTGAGGGAGTTAAATGAGTGGAAGGGACATTTATGAGGCTTTGTTTGATTTAGCTGGAGCTTGGAGGGTTTAGCAAAAGCAGAGAGTATAAGTGAAAGCAAGGTTAGCCAGCAAAGGACTCCTAAGAAACCTGCTTTTTAGACAAATGTAACCACGATATCTCAGAATTCAGCCCAAGTCCCACTCTTGTTAGGTGTGTGAGATGTTGTCACTTCTATAGAAGTTCATGACACTCTTAGTAGATGATAAATCACCTCCAAGAGTGACTTTGGGGCTAAAACTGCTGAAGCCTCTCTACTGTCTTCCAAGGAAAGACATGGGGCCATCTCTTGAGCAAACATGCTCAATCAGGAAGATTACCTCAGAGAGACAAATTGTCTTCCCATTCTTAAGGAAGCCTGGATTGTTTTTCTAGCACACATGGACATCTCATAATTATTCTTAAATAACCCTGAGAATTTTAACATGAATTGGGTTATGTGTTTCTTGTTAAATGGATCAAATTTCAACAAAGCCCGGGAAACATCTTGAAAATCACATGAATGCAATTTCCAAAGAAAACAATCCAGGAATTACTGCCAAAGAGTTTTATTTCTACCAGGAAGCCAGAGCAAGGGCTTCATCCTGCCCCCACACAGACTGTATGTTCAGTTTGTGGTCTGCAATGGAAAGTTGCGGCGATTTTGCTAGATTCAAGGGAGGAAAGAAATGAAGGGCTATTGTGATTGCAGCCATAAAACTGTCTTCTCTCTCTAGTATTAATACGGTATTAGTATTTTCAGTTTGATTGTGCAAATACTGAGTTTTATTAGTGGGTGAGGCACCATGGAGTGGGATGTGGGAGGAGCTTCCTACACAATGCCAGTCTCATAGGCTCTACAAATTAGAATTCTAAAGTAAGGAACTGTCAGCCCCAAGAGCATCCTTCTGTAAATTAGAAAAAGAGGCTCTTTTTAGGCCGATGTGGACTTGTGGATAAACAGTACACAACCAGGGAGATACTTCTGCAAACTAGAGAAGGTTCACCTCTTCTGATGGGGGATGCAGTCTTGAATCAGGGAGAACATTTTTACTTCTGCTCTAGCACCTTAGACTAGGCGTTTCTGTGCAGGCCATCACTTAGATATCCAACCCCTACAGTCATGCCATATACTTGTTAAGGGGAAACTGAGATTTGTTGTTCAACTAGATGTACTACTATCCACCATTCACAAACTTCAGTGAATAGAGGGATCATGGGAGCACCTTACAATGCTGGAGCCTCACTCCAGTTATCCTGATTCAGGGTATTTAAGGTATAGCCCATAGATTTGTAGCACAATCCCCTAAGGTATTTTGGATGCAAATGAGCCATGGATAGCACTTGAGAGTTGAGGTAAAAGAAGGAAGGCTGGGCCTATGTGATGGCTTAGCGTGAAAGGCTCTTGCTACCAAGCCAAATGACCTGAGTTTGATTCCAGGGATCCACATAGTAGGAGAGAATAGATTTCTATAAGTTGTTCATTTACTTCCACATGTGTGGACATGCATGCCCTTCCAGTAGATAGACAGACAGATAGGTAGTTAGGTAGTTAGGTAGGTAGGTAGGTAGGTAGGTAGGTAGATAGATAGATAGATAGATAGATAGATAGATAGATAGAAAAAATAACAAATAACAAAAAGAATGAAGGCTGTGGATCATCTGGAAAAAGAAGAAATCATAGCTTCGAGAATTTACTAGAAAAGAACTACAGAAAATGGAAGAAACTTCATTTATGCAATAATCGAAACTAGAATTTCTGAAGCTTTGCTTCCGTAAAGAAATGACAAAAAACCTTTTTCATTAAAAAAAAAGAAAGAAAAAGCTGAGAAAAATGTACATAGGCATAAGCTTATTTGGTATTGTCTAGAACACAAACATAAAAATTATTTCTAACATGAATCCATCAGTAAGCTATGTTTTGGGACCAAATACTTTCCATTATAGGTACTGCCAAGATGATGAAAAAATACTTTGAAATATCCATATGCTGACTGAATTTTAAAGCAGACACGAGCAAGGATACTGAAACACTCAGAGTCACCATTTCTATACCACTGTAGCTGCCTTGGAGAACCTTATTCAGGAGATAGCTGTGACTCTTCATTGCTCATATGGCTTGGCATACTTCCTAACAAAGAGTAGCTCTGGCTTCTGGCATGACTTTTTTTAGTTAGAGAACTGTGGAAGACATGGAATGGTGGCTTCCACTAAGAATTTCCATTAATGTGTTTGTGGCCTTCATCCCAGAGTGCTATTCATTCCTAAAGAACAATGTCCTCTAATAAAAAGCAAGCCATGTTCCCACAGTTTGCACCTCACCATGACAATATCAATCTTCATGTTATTTGAAGGATTTGGATCAACCTTCCACCTTGGTAACTGGAAATCAGTAGAAGCAACAGTGTTACTTATCAGATGAAAGGTAGACAGGGAGAGGTACAAGTTCCTGTAGAGTGCCACATGCCCCTGCTGTGTCTGTGCCAGATGTTCCTAGGTGACAACCTTGCTGCTTCTACCCAGTCATTAGGCACACAACACACTCCTTCCTCTGAAGAGAAACTTGGGCAGGAGGGGGTTTCTGTTGGTTTGGGTCATCCCAGCCATGAAAGTGCCTGAAAATGGAAATGATGTCTGACATGGTGGTGGGCTTGCCTACTCTCTTTTTCTCATATGATGCCACCCAGGTAACAGCAGTTCCTTCTGCTTCTTTCTCCTGGGAACAGTTGGTTTATTGCTGCTTCCCATGGGAGGTGGAAGCAGAGTGGTCTGTGTGGGGATGAAAAGGTAACACTCCTTTCTATTGGATGGAGTTATCTCCCCTTGTCAGTTTCCCCCAAGCCTTTCATTTCCATTCAACTAAAGACTCTCACTTAGAAAGTCAATGAAATGCTGGGGTTCTGATAAAATAAACAAGTGACTTTTAAAATGATTGTAATTGGTACTCTGATTCCATTTCTGCTCAAAGCAAAATATTAAGTATCTTCTTTGAAATCTGAAGAGGGAAAATGTAGAATCATACTGGTTATGAGTAAAGGCTTTGAGTCAGATAGGTAGATCTGGGTCTCACCTCTAGGTCTAGGACTTACTGTGCATCCTCAAGAAAATTGCTTTCCTCTCTGAGACTGCTAAAAATCAAGACAAGAACATATAAACCAGAATTGAGTAGGATGCAAAGCCATGTGTACAGTACCGAAATGATAGATACAAGTATCCAGCATATAGTCACTGTAGATGTAACCGACCGCCTTATTAAATAAGAAACACAGAGCCAATGTAAAGGTGAAAGCCCAAGAGGTCAGAGCTAGAAGCCTTACCCGCTTTCCGCCAGCTAGCTTCTTCCGCCAAGAGAGCTCTCCGAAAAGGAGTTTCTTCCTGTGCGGTTGATTTATAAAGAGTCCTGTTTCTTCCTTCTCATTGGTTATAAACTAACTACGTGGCTGTCTCGTCACAGTCTCTCTGTCCAGACCTCCCAAGTTTTCTATGGTTGGTATTGAGATCAAGGGCGTGTGTCTCCAATGCTAGCTGTATCCTTGAACACACAGAGATCTACCTAGCTCTGCTTACCAAGTGCTGGGATTAAAGGCGTGCGCCACCACCGCCCTGGCTTTCGCTATGGCTTGCTAATAGCTCTGACCCCTAAGCAACTTTATTTATTAACATACAAATAAAATCACATTTCAGTACAAATAGAATACCACTATAAGTCACAGTTAATATACAGAGGTGAAAATCATGTAGATCTACCTACAGGACATCTTCAATCTAAGAGCAGGTATCCAAAAGCTTTCTGTAAAATCCAGATGGTAGTTAAGGTTTCCTGGGCTTTCCAACATTTTTCCTAACTACTCAATGTTTCCATGACATGCTGGGATTCAATAAAATAAACAAAGGACTTTCAAAATGATTCTAAATGGCATTCTGATTCTGTTTCCTGTTAATGCGCCTGTTATATGGTGGAAGCTACCATAGACACATACGGTAATAGGCATGGCTGGGTTCTTCATTACTTGATGATTCTTTTACTGAAATAAGATATCTTCCCAATCCTCTCGACCCAGCCTTCTGAGTGAAAGGATTAAAGCAGTCTGCTACAGGTATGGCTCTGTTCAAATAAAACTTTATCTACAGAGCATGGACACGAGCCAGATTTGGTGACCTTTCATCAGTACCTTCCTAAGAAACCCTCGGAGTTAGAGTCCATGCTTGCACTGCCCTCTTTCCTAAAAGGAAAGTATCATGGCACACTGAGCATTTTTAAACCCTAATTAGAATTCTCTCTGAATACATCTTTTACTTTGTAGAATGAACAGGTTGTGTATGACGTAACCATTTGGCTTTTAAATTTTGCTACTTTTGTGAACAATGAGTTTCTGTTAAATAATAAATTCTTGTTGCCAAAATGATGCATTCATAGAATGGCATAACTTGATAGCAGCCTCATCCAGGATGTACTCCCTGTCAATAGTCAGTCTTGGCTGCTGAGTCCCACACATCATCTTTAGTTACCCACAGTTCTTTATTGTAGTTGTGTCTTGGAAAGTTTCACCCAGAGTGACTAGGTATTGGATAATCAAGTTATGGTCATGCAAATAGTACTTGAAGGGTTCTATTTGGCTTATCAGAGGTTTGTAAGGTACTTGGTTCTAGGCCAAAGCAAACACTGCTAGGATTTGCATGTTGAGAACCTCTAGCCCAGAGTTCCTCTCCCAGAGCTGATGTAATCAAGTCAATACACAGCTGCTTTCACCAGAAATTGGACTCTTTATATTTCAAATAAATTTTGGCTAAATTTAGTAAAGTTTTGACCCCATCTTCCCTAAACAATAAGGTGACTATGTTTGTTTATGTACTAGAAAAAATCAGAGTAAAATTTTGTTTCAGGTTAAGATAGATCTGTCAGCTCAGACCAAGTTACTAGGGTCACTGTCCTCTCTGCTTTTATAATTGACCATTTGTTATAATATTTCAATACTAACACTGCACATTTTAATATTCTTCCTACCAGTAGCTTCCAGATTTCACATGTATTTTCCTAGACACTGGGTATAAAGATAAGAATGAGTAATTTTGGCCCAATGTTCTCAGAAAAATCCAGAAAGTTGTCCTTAGACTAGCTTAGACTAGACTAAATTAATCACAATGGACACACAGAGTGTGTTTTCTGGTTGAATTAGCTTTGATCACATCTTTCTCATGATGCAGAAGATCTTCATGGTCTTTGTCCCCTGGGGTAGCAGAGATGTTGGAATGGGGAACAAGAAGTGGATGTGTGTGGACACAACCAATGGAGATAAATAAGGAATTTCCCCATTCTCTGCTGAGTTATACTGGCACATAGAAATAGTGTTATAGCCCACCCCTGTCCCCAACTGCCACCAGAGAATATGATGCTTCAGTGCTCTTGAAGCCTTATAGGTAGACTCCACATGTCACAGGTTACCTCTAGACATATTGGTTCCACTGTCATTTGTTGTTTCACAAGTGAAATCTTGTTCCAAACTTTACCTCTAGGTACTGTCCTTCTTCAGGTCAGCCTCATGGTACATCCTGCTTTTGGCTTTGAACTCAAACTGGGATTTCCTAAATTCTGGAAGTGGGGATCTCTGTCTTCAGACTTTCTACTTTAGTGTTGATATGCCTAAAGCCCCAAATGGGTATCATAACCACTCCCAATTCTGCTCTACTTCCAGAACTGACTTCAGTCCAAGTTCATAGATAGATGGATGGATCTTGCATATCATAGTTAACTTGGGTACAGATTATTTTAATTGAATTGGACCCCCAAAATAAACTGCTTTTTGATAATATTTATTTTAAAGCTGTAATATTTAATATCTTTGAATGAATACTCATATGATAATTTTAAGTTCCTATGTCACAAACCAGATATAGTATCATATATTTCCAAATGTAATAGTACACATGTTCTATAGAGATTTATAACTCTGCTTAGGTATATTTCAAGAAAAAAGTTTGGGTACATTGAATTAGAGAGCAGATTGCTCTACTGCAGGACTTCTGGCGTTTTTTTTTTTTCATTCAAGGTATAATTCTATTTCAATTAATTATTTGAGAATTGCATGTAGTATATTTTTTATCATATTCATTTCCTTCCTTCAATTCCTGCCAGATCCATCCCCACCTCCCTGCTCACCCAAATTTGTGTCCAAATTCTTTAAACCCATTGAATCCAATTTGTTCTGCCCATAAGCTTTTGGGTGTATAACCATCCACTAGAGCATGGTTGACCTACCAAGGAGGAGCCATACATACCCTTAAAGAAAACCAACCCTACCTCTTCCAGCAGCTATCAGCTGCCAATAGATCCTTAGCTAGAGTTAGAACTTCGTGTTCACTTCTCTTCTCCATGCTGGGTTTGTCTGATTTGAGCTTATGCAGAACTTGTGCATGCTGTCACAACCATTGTGAATTTATATGTGCAGCTACCCAGCTGTGTCCAGAAAACAATTTCCTTTAGTCACTCACCAACTTTGGTTCTTACAGACTTTTCACCTTCTCTTCGGTAATGATTCCTGAGCCTTGGAATTAGGGGTTTCTTATAGATATCCCATTTAGGGTTAAGTATTCTGCTGTCTCTTTATTCTTTACACCTAGATCAGCTGTGAGTCTCTGTTAATCACCATCTACTATAAAAAGCAGCTTATTTGATGAGGTACATTAATTTGTGGGAATAATGATAAATCATTAGGAGTTCCTTTAATACTATGTCCATTTTGCAGAATAACAGTGATAAGTTCTCCCAAAGGGGCTGTGATCTGTCTAACCATGTGTTCTTGGGCTGATAATAGGTCCAGGTGCTTCATTTTGTAGAATGGGCCACAAATACAATCAGGAAGTAGTTGGTTATTCCCATGATGTTCATGCCACTGTAACATCAGTAGGTTTTTTCTTGCCAGGAAGTACATTGTTATAGCTTGAAGAGTTCACAGATAGAGAAGAGTGATTATTTTGTGTTCTGTGACTCAGCATATAGTGTCTCCAGCAATAGAGTTTTACTATCATGTTCCAGAGGGAAACTAACAGTACCCCCAAATATTACAGACTTCTGAGTTTTTAACATGCTAACTCTCACAGAACCTCCACAAGATGGAGAATGAGTGCATAGGTATTTTAGAGCATTTTAAACCACAGAAACTCTATTTCCTACTTCATCTACCTAATCCATTACATGCACACACACACACACACACACACACACACACACACACACTAATATTCTGTGAAATATAGTAGAGGATGTTCGCATCATTTTACCTTTGCTCATCTACAAATGTTATTTACTTGTCTAAAACTCGGTCTTTCATCCCCATAATTAATGTTTTACTTCCTCATTTGGATTGAGTTCTACCATCCTAGAAATCTGCCTTCTTTAGTTTATCAGAAGATCAATGGGAGACAATTACCATTCTATGAAGTTAACTATGGAAGAATACCCCAATGCTACTCCAGGTGGGAGCACAGAAGAGGGTAATGATCCTACTGCAGACTGCTCACCACTCAGACCCCTTCCTTCTCACTGGAGGAACCCTGACTTAGCTCAGGGGTTCTGAACCATCTCAGTTGCTAATGTAGACCTGACTCACCTAATGAAAATATCATGCCTCTTGCCTGTGATTGGTTCAAGAAGGCCATGAGGCCCCATCCTAGGCAATCTAACACGAGGGCGTTTCTAGTGAAAGGTCACTTACTCAGAGGACAGGAAAGTAAAGAAAATGGCCTAGCTTTTCTCTCTTGATGTTGTCATTGTCTGTTTTGAAGCCTGTTTATGTCATTTCCTTCCAGATTCAATATTAAATTAAAACAAATGAAAAAAAAAAACAAAACAAAACGAGAAAGCAAAGAGGTAAAAGGGGCCAGGATTATTTAAGGAGATGCTAAACCCAGTGTTCCCAAAGCATTTCCTCTCTCTCAGTTTCTGATTATTTTTTAAGTCTGTCTGATTTTTCATTTCTATTACTTGATACTAGAAACATTTGTAGTCAGATTTAGAATGAGGTAAGGATGTTATAATGTTGCTAGGTAGGCTTCCAGTACCTTCCACATTTGTCTTGTATCTGTGACAAGCCAAGACATATTCACCCACACATATCCTGCTATCAATTACCTGGAAATATGTAGTGATCTGAAAGGATTGTCTGATGGAGACTGGGTAACTTAGCCATTGGGATCTGGCCCAAAGACGAGGAGAGAGAAGTCGATGGAATGAAGCTCAAATCTTGAAATCAGTAGGACTGAATTTGCTTCCCAGATCCTCCACTTCCTGGCTGTGTGATCTTAGACAAAGCAGTTAACTTCTCAGAGGTTTGGTTGCAACTATAAAATGTAAACCCAATATAACACGTACCTCGGATAAGTTTTTTAACTGAAGGTTATATAAACATGAAACTTCCTACCATACAGTGTTAGCTGCCAAAAGCCTGGTGTTTTACCTATTTAAGCAGGAAAAGGTAGTCATTTGTCTAAGATGCTAGAGAAAGTAATTGTAATAAATAGCCCCTATACAACTTCCTATTCTTAAACTCTGTTTCCTGAAAGTAGAAGAGACAGCATGTCTTATTTCTTCTGTGTCATCTATCACAGTTGGCACAATGCCCAAATCACAAACGGTAGTCAGAAATCATGTAAGAACCAAAAATCAAAATTAAATACTGATGGTTTTTTTTCCTGAACAATTATGTCCAAATCTTAATTCAATAATATAGAAATTTCAGGCTATGATTGTAAATTCCTTAGTGCTCCTGCCATCAAACGATGAAGGTCTGTCAATCCTGAATCTGGGTGGGCTTGTGACTTCATTAGTAAAATTCAACAGGGATCTGGTACCAAAGTTTCTGAGCCTAGGGTCATATAAATCATCACGTACTTTACAATGGGCACAGTAAAATAACGTCCCCACTTTGAATTCTGATAGCCTACCTTGAAGTAACTGTGCTGTGACAAGCCCCAAACCCATGGAAACGCCCTGTGTAGGGTTCCTGATCATCCATCCTAGCTGAAATCACCTTTCAGTCATGACAGCCTGTACTTTGATCTATGAATGAGGAAGCTTCTTAATGGTCTAGTCCCCATTTTTCCCCTGTCACCCACGGCTATTTAAATTTGTCCAAGCCAGCCAAAGTCCTGGACATGGGTAAGCAGAGACAAGAGAGCCTTACCATATCCTTGACCCAAAATACTGGTAAGCTTTTTGAGATGGGAGTCACTTTCTCTGGCTTAGGTTCGGGGCAGTTGGTTACACTACAGTAACGGATGGAGAGGCCCCTGCTCTTAGTGACGCTTCACGATGTGTTGCTCATGGCCCAGGCTTCCTTTTAAAAGCAAATATTATTAATTTTGAGAAGAATTTGTTACTTGTTCTGGTCTTTCCTTTCACAGTTTTATGTAATGGGACACATTCTGGTTGGGAATAGCACATGGTAATGTATGGAGCCCAGATTTCTCCCTCTAAAATTTCGAAGAATAATAAGCCCTTTTTGATTTTGGAGAATGAGTCAAATTTTCTTTGATACTGTTCATTCATTACTGTTTCTCTATGTCTGGCCTGAGAGGTACTAAATTATTTTAATTCTAAATCTATTACTCATATAATAAATAGCCAATTAAAGTCAAAGTGCATCAGACCCTTTAATTTGGTCTTCACTATTTTTGCCTCCCTACCCCATAGGCATGTTCAGTGCATTGGTCATTTTAGCATCTGGAGATCCTAGAAATCCAGTTTGTGACTAAAAATACTCAACCACTTCCTGGACAATTTGCTTTTGTAAATGTAAAAAAAGGGGGGGGGACTTACTGTATTGTAAGCAATGAGAAGAGGTGAAATCCAATGTAAATTTCTAATATATGTGTCTATGTGTATATATATATATACAACATATATAATGCTATATATATATATATAGTAATGCTGTTCCATTAAATAGTTTGACAAATTAAGTAATTGAGAAAATCTGTCCTGACTAGAGCCTCATTCTCAAAATGAAGTGATTCATTCATGCATTCATACATTCATTCAATAAATATTTATCACGTACCCATTATGTAACCATCACATTGGTAATGGGAATTCAGAAATGAGCAAACACAAAGACTCCTCTTGGAGGGAATCTAAAAAGATTCAGAGAATATTTTCCCGGTGATTAAATTCCTTGAGCTGCCTCAGTCCCACTCCTGTGACAGCTGCAGAAGGTCTCAAGAATGTGTTCCTAGGATGTCTAACTGTTCTGTTGTCGCTGTTGGCAGGAGGCAGAAGGGATCTTAGGTGGAGCTTTTCTTTCAGTAAATTAAACAATGACGAAAGCCGTTCATGTTTTCCACTGATATTTGTCATCTAATTCTCTGTGACCTTTAAGACGCTGTGTGTGTGACAAGCATGTACCAGATTATACACACAAGAAGAATCCAGAGAAATGCACACAGAGAGAAGAGAAAACAAATCAGGCCATATACTGAGTTAGGCATAATTGAACATATAATCAGAACAACATGTATCCACCCCATTAAAAAAAATTGTTACTTTTAAGATTTTGTAGGGTACACATCTTGTTTAAGCCTGACCGTCATATGGTCTCTTTCCCAGTAAAATCACCTTGATTGTATTTGAAGAACCCAGTGTTGTTCCATTTGGTCTATCAGCTGTGTCTGTGAGACTCCTCCCCAGATCCAGGTATAGGCTAGTGTCACAAGCTGCCAGTCAGTCAGCATGTGCCAGTCTTCAAGCCACAGAGATGAGCTCTTCAGAGCCCCTGAGACGCAGGCTACTCTAAAGGAAGTCTAACTCCAGGTCCCTGTAGAGCCTAAAGAGAGGCAGTCGGCTTTCCCAGAGACCTCTGATAACATGATGCAGCTTTGGAGCCTCATCTTGCCATCTTGCTACCATCTGAGAAGATTTATCTAGAAAAATGGGGCCAGTTCAGAAAGCAGAGTGAGACAAAGACATAATAAATACTCTACAGTGTTTAAGTCATTTTTCTGGACTGAAAAATCCTTAGCTTTTCTTTTTTCTTTAGAAAACCTTCCTCTTTACTGGCTTCTATTCCTCTAGAAGTTTATACACTAGCCTGTGTGTGTAGTTCTTAAACACCCACTTTGCTTTAATAAGCTGCCTTTCAAGCATTTAGAGAAAGATTGAGAGGTTAAAGAATGATGTGGTAGATAATTTATGTTCAAAACAACCTCCTGTTTTATAGACTATGTTAAAAAGTGCCCATAAATATTTCCTCTTGGCATCTTCAGTAATCTTAATGGGTTAAGTGCCTAGTGAGTTCTACATGCTCATTTAAGTTCATCTACCTGAGCAGACATGGGCCTCCCTCTCCTTTTCTTGCTTACCTTCTATTGTTTCCATCACTACACCAAGTCAGTCTTCCTGCTGTTCATGGCAGGGGAGAGAGAGAGAGAGAGTGTGTGTGTGTGTGTGTGTGTGTGTGTGTGTGTGTGTGTGTGTGTGTGTGTGTATATATGTGTGTGTGTGTGTGTGTGTGT
>CABHPP010118171.1:0-11782 GCA_902168425.1 Peromyscus attwateri
GGCCTCCTGTGGCCTCAGGACTGGGGGACAGGCAGGAGGCTGGACTTCCAAGAGGCATTTTGTTTTTTAAGTTCCAGAGAATTACTAATGTGGAGTACTAATAAAAGTGGGAAGTCAAAAGCACCCATGATTTTAAGACCCAGAAATAAACCTGTTAACTATTGCTGTGTGGCCTTAAGTATGTTACTTTGCCTCTCTGTGCCTCCCATTCATTGCTTATTAAGTGGATAATAATGAGCTGGCTTCGTAAGGATAAGGATGTAGTGAGGACTGAGTTGGTTCACATGCTATATTGAAAATGATCCCATCCTGGTACAGGGTGGGGGTTAGCCTTGTATAAGGCAGCTGAATCCACTGTGTCCTGGACATGAATTGGGCAGACAAACAGTCCTCTTCCCTGGCTGTGACAAGAAGATATCAACATTCCTCAGAGTGTTTTGAAAAGATTTGACAGGTTAGTTCATGTAGAGACCTCTGGAGATGGCATTTGTTTATTTCTAGAATTTTCTTCCACAGACTTTCATTCCATCCCCTTTCATCGTAGCTAATGTTGCCAGTCCCGTGTATGCACCTCCCCGTCTCCCTTAGCAGTGGACTGCCCTATTTCTGGGAAGAGCCGCCTTATGGAGAGACCACATTTCCCCAGCTTCTCTTGCAGCTAGGAATGACCCATGAGCTGTGAACAGAACCATAGGAGGGGCTGCCAGGAACGTCTCCGCAAGACTCAGCAGTGAGGCACGTGCCCTTGACTCCTTTCCTGCTGCACCGAATCCCTCACTTCTTTCTATCCTCTTCTGGAATTCAGAGGTGACAGCAGAGGCCCTCTGGAACCCATGGGTGACCCTTCATGCATGGTGGGAAACCCAAAAGACAAAAGGCATTTGAGTCCTGTTGGTGGCAGAAAAACCGCACCAGTCCTCACCAGCCTTGCTCTGTGCTTGTTTATGTGGAGAAAAGAACTGTTCATTGAGACCTTTGTCGTTTGGTTTCCTGTTACTGGCAGCTGAATTCATTTCTGATACATTTGCCCAAATGGCACAGAGCTGACTAGGTCTCTTTGTCACCTGTGCATCTTAGTGGTGGCCTAACGCTTCCTTGTCTGGGCTGATTTGCTGCCACCATTGCCCCGAGAGGAGAAAAGGTCTCTGTTAGATTGGGTGAAAGGGTTGATTTAATTCGTTTGAATTAGGGAAGTCATGTGTGAAGGCGTCTGGTGTCTCCAGATGACTCTGGAGTCCAGCATGCTTCAGGTAAGGCTTGACCCAGGTCCTTGGCCTGGGTAGAAACTTCCAAGCTGGCTTCAGCAGGCTTCAGACCCTGCTTTTCACCTGAGTCCAGAGATGCCCCCCCAACCCTCACCCCCCCACGCCTCCCCCCTCTCCCGCTCAGTGTGAGAGAGGCCCAGGCCCTGTGGTGATGCATAGAGCATGTTGTCAACTGTGTAGGGCCCAGACGTCACCCGGAATGACCTCTCTGCCCCAAGCCCCAGCCACCAGCACCTGCTCCCTGGAGATGACAGCCTGCCAGGGCTGGAAGGCACCTTCGCCAGCCTCCAGGGCCAGCCCCACTGAGATCGCTGCGAGGCCAGTGAGGAGGCCAGGGAGCTGGCCGGGTCGGTTATTATTTTTATAGCCGTCACCAGATCCCTGGCCCAGCCCTGCAGCCCTGGCAGGGACGGAGGCAGCCAGGGAGGAGGAAGACTCCTCAGAGGCCTGGTAGCCAGGGGAGGGGCTGTGGAGGAGAGAGCACTGGGGTGGGTCAGGGCCTGCTGGGCCCCAGGTCTCCTGCTCCGTGGGGTGGCGGACTGGTAGACAGAAGCGGCATTCCTTGCTTTCATCTCTGAGTCCAGGTCCATGCGAGAGGTTGTCCTAGGCCGTTTCAAGGACTACACTGAGTCTGCTCTGAGTCCCCATATGCCTACTCCAAGGCCATTTCTTCCCTGTTTTGTAGCCTCATCCTGTCTGGCCCATGTGGCCATCTCCTGCTGTGGGTCTCTCTTCCCTAATGTCCTCTCCACAGCTGCAAAGGCACATAGCTTTCCCAGTCTGGGGCCCCTAAGGGTCATGACAATGCCCAAGAGACCCTCCCTACACCTAGGTTATCAGCACCCTGATTTTGTTGTCTCATGTAGCCCAGGCTGGCCTTGAAATTCTGATCCCCTTGCCTCTACTGGAACTACAAGCCTGCACTATGCCAGATTTCGAGATGCCGGGGATTGAACCCCAGACCTCGTGCATGTTAGATGGGCACACTTTACCCACTGAACCATATCCCCAGCCCCAGTACCTTATCTGATAGCAAGAACTGGCGCACCTGTTTCTGTGAATTGTGTTAAAGGAGCCCCACACAGTGGCCCACGTCCAACCTGACATCTCTCCAAGTGGCGGTGTGAGGCTCGCTAGTACTTTTTATTGCTGATGGTGCAAATATATGGTTGCTCCCTAATTTAATAGCTCGGGACACACGGGTTCCTGTCTGCTCTTTAGGGGTAGCTGAGGTGGACACTTAGCAGACAGGTCTTTAAGTGGTCCAGAGTGTGGACTTCAGGGTCACATCCATGGGAAACATAGGAAATGATGGCTTTGTCTGAATTCCTGCTCGTGGTAATGGCACCCTCAGTGAGTGTGTGGGTGTGTGTGGGTGTGTGCATGTGCATTAAAAAAAAAAACTTTTCCTTTTGAAAAAGATCTAAGATTTATAGGAAAATGACAAGCTCTGAACACCGTATTTCGTCTGAACTGAGAATAAATCACTGAGTTAGCATTCATTAATCACGATTTGTTTAGTTATAAACCTTTGTTTCTTTATTTGTTTTCAAGACAGTCTCACTATGTAGCTCTGGCTGGGCTGGAACTCACTATGTAGACCAGGCTAGACTTGGTAGCCTCATCTCCTCACTGTCCTGTGCCTCAGCACGCCTTTGTAACTGTGGCAGATCGTAGGACTCCGGAAGGCTGTTTCGTGGCTCACATTGTCACACGGGGTCCTCTCAGCAGCTCCACAGGTCATTTCCTTGCATGTGACGCAGGCTCCGAGTTTCTGCAGGACCTGAGGGCTGAGCTTGACTCTGTCCCAGTGCAGACAGACACATTTTGGTCACCTGATCAGAGCAAGTCCTGCAGGGCTTTACTTTCGGTTTTGGTTTAGGGTTTTTGAGACCCATCTGGCCTTGACAAACAGCCCTGGCGGGCCTCAAACTCAGTCAGTCCCCACCTTCTGAGCTCTGCTCACCAGCAGCCACCACAGGAGGTCAGGGGGTCAGGTCTGTAATGTAGCTTCTCCCTCTTTGTACTTAATAGATATTTGAGGGGAGGGAATTAGAAACAATGTAACTATCTTGGATGGCCTCTGGCTTTCAATTCATTTATTTGCTTATTAAATAACCTTATTACATATCTATCAATCTATCAATCTATCACTCTATCTATCATCTATCTATCTATCTATCTATCTATCTATCTATCATCTATCTATCTTTCTATCTATCATCTATCTGTCTGTCTATCATCTGTCTGTCTGTCTATCTATCTATCTATCATCTATCTATCATCTATCTATTATCTATCTATCTATCATCTATCTATCTATCTATCTATCTATCTATCTATCTATCTATCTATCATCTATCTATCTGTGTGTGGAAGTCAGAGGCCAACTTTTGGAGTTGGACTCCCCTCCGTGTGTGTCCAGAGGATCAGCTCAGGTCATCAGGCTGAGAGCAAGCATATATATATACACAATGAGTCATCTTGCTGGCCTGTACTTACTTATCTATTGATTGATTGACTGTTGTGCATGTACGTGTGAGTGTGTATTCCTATGGTGTTCATCTGAGGCGTGTGTGTATGCGCATCTGTGGAGGCTGCAGGTGACAGTCACTCTCTACCTTATTTTAAAAGACAGGCTTTTTCACTGAACCTGGAGCTCATGGACTGTGTTAGACTGTCTGGCCGTCGGGCTTAGGTTCTGCTTGTCCCCACCTCCCCAGCACTGGGAGTATAAGCTCACACTGTCACATATGGCTTTATGTGAGTGCTGGGGGTCTGAACACAGGCCCTTAAGGTTGCAAGACAAGCACCTTACCCACTGAGCCGTCTACCAGTGCTATTTTTATCTCTTTAGAGTCATGGTTTCTTCATTCCCTGGGCGGTCAAATCACCACCACCACAACCACCACCACCACCATCTTAATTTATTAATATGCTAAACTTGCCTGGGATTCTGAAGCCTGGACCTCTACCCCTGGTGTTCAGAGGACAGGGCTCTGTCCTTCTCTCAGCCCCCAGAGGTTAGGGTTCTCAGAACTCTCTGGAGCCCTGGACCTGAGGCTCCCTCTTTGTAAGATGAAACCCTTCCTCAAGCTGGACGTCAGAACTGGCCCTTTTCTCTTCGCTCACTGGGCCCAGGTGGAAAGGGGGGCAGCAATGGTGGGGCCTGCCTGCCAGCTCCTCATGTCTGGTATGTGTTGGGGGTACCATGGCCTGCACACGATGGCATTTGGGATTGGGTCACTTCCTTTTCCGGGTGTCCTATGCACCAGAGAGTGTAAAGCACCACTTCCATCTTCACATACCAGACTACGCTGGTTTCTCCCTCCAGTGGGGTCTTGAATTCGTGGTGATCCTCCTGCCTCAGCATCCTGAGTGCTGAGATTTCAGGAGTAAGTAACCATTCTTAGATTTTTTTTTGTTGTTGTTGTTTTCAAGACAGGGTTTCTCTGTGTAGTTTTGGTGCCTGTCCTGGATCTCGCTCTGTAGACCAGGCTGGCCTTGAACTCACAGAGATGCGCCTGGCTCTGCCTCCTGAGTGCTGGGATTAAAGGTGTGGGCCACCACCACCCTGCAGATTTTTTTTTTTGAGATAGTATCTCCCTATGTAGCCCACACTTGCCTTTAACTTGCCATCCTCCTGCCTCAGCCATTGAGGTGCTGGACTAACGGCTATGCATCACCATGACAGGCTCCCTGATCAAAGCTGCCAGCTCTTGCTTGGGGACAAGATTGCTTTTGGTTGAAAAAATCTCTGGTACAGAGGGAGATTGAGTGTCCCTCAGTGGTATGTGGGAAGCGCTTGCCTTCTCTGGTCTCTGTCTCCGGCACTCAGGAGGTCAGGCAGAGACAGCACTGGTCTGTGCGCAACCAGGTGGGATGAATTCCAAGCTCTTTCTGAGGTTGGGTGGGAATTCTGGGATATGGCTGGGGACAGGGGATGGGAGACAGGTCAGACACAGGGAGAGAACATTTCGAAATCAGACCTTGGGCTGTGTCTCATTTAGTCCTTGAAATCGCTCCGTGGGGTGGGATACTTCACTGTCCTCATTTTCCAGCTAGGGAACAAATTACAGGTGTGTGCCACCTCACAGGACACCCAGGGACCCAGTGTCACCACTGCTGTTACAGTGCAGAGGCATGAAGCCTAACCCTCAGGGAATGTGGGGTGAACTTAAATTAGGGAACACCCTACAGAACAGCTGGCTGGCATCCTCAATCATGCCGAGGTCATGAAAACTGAGGGAATGCCAAGAAGGAGCTGCTTCAGACTGAAATCTCCAAACACAACCGAAGGGATTTATATCACCCTGGGCCAGACAAATATCAGAAGACTCATGTGGGGACAATAGTGATGTTGACTTGAACCCAACTTTAGTACTGTGTGTGTGAGTGCACACTTGTGAATTCCTGTGTGCATGTGATGAAGGTCAGGAGATACTGGACGGAGAGATGTCCTACTTACAACTCATTCTCAAATAATTCAGCTAAAAGAAAAAAATGCAGATAGAAGGACAATGATAAGCTGGGTCTGGTGGCACACACCTGGATTACAGGCACCCAGGAGGCTGAGGCAGGAGGATGGCACGTTCTAGGCCATCCTGGGCTACACAACGATTTGAGAGTCTGTCTCAAAACAAAAGGAAAAGGACAAGGAAAGAGAACCAACGTGCAGGGAGGCTGTAGGAGGAACAGCCTGAGGAGACAGCCTGGGGCCTCACACGGGTCTTCCCATTTCTCTGCGTGTTCAAAATGCTATCAAGAGAAACCCTGACCTCTGATGCACCCACGAGAAAGAGAACACTTGCCTGCCAAAGACTAGTGAGCTTCTCACAGCAGTTACAGCTCTCAGAGCCTCAAACCAAAGCCAAGGAACAACCCGACGCCTTCAGTCAGTAGGCAGATGCCCAACTGTGGTCTGTCCATGGGCAGGATGGCAACAAAATCACAGCTGAGCTTCGGATCTGAGCATGTGGCTGGTGACGCAAACCGCCATTCTGTCTAAGTCCTCTAATACAAAGTTGAAAGGCAGTCCCTAGGGAGGTCCCAGTCACTCTGACAGTTTCCTCTGCAGGCAGGAGAGTTACTGCCTGGATAGGCACCGGGAAGCCTTCTGGATGGCTCAGAGGTCTCTGGATCTTCCCTGGAAGGTGGTCCTCTGGATACATCAGAACTTACCTGTAGAACTGTGCGTAATCGGCCAGGGCTCCTTTGGTAGAACACTGGCTTACTGTGCATGAGACCCTGGATTCCATTCCCTGTGCAAAAACTGGGCATGGTGGGGCCCACCTGTCAACCCACCACTTGGGAAATGGAAGCAGGGTGATCAGAGGTTGAAGGCCATCCTCGCCCACATAGTGAGTTTGAGGTCAGCATGAGCTACATGAGACACTATTTCAAAACAAACAAACAAACAAACAAACAAAAACAAAAACAAAAAAACAAAAAAAACCCAGAAAGCAAAATACAACAACAAAACCAAAAGAAATATGCATAAGCTTCACGGAGCTTGGTGCTCCCCACCCACTCCCCATGCACTGTGCCACACGGGTTAAACCTCAAGTCAGATACAGCTAGCTAGCTAGAGGAACACACTGAAACAGAGGAGTATGAGGTGGACAGGAAGGTGGGAATGGGTTAAAGGGGACAGAGAAAGATCGCAAAGGCGCCTGAGTAGCCAGTCATGTCTCCAGGGGAATGGGTGTCCTAGGCACCTGAACTCAGGGAGTAAACTAAAACAATCCAGGAGTTCAGAGAGTGAGTGTACATGGCTGGAGGTCGCAGGTGGGTAGCAGGACCTGATTTGAACCCAGGTCTGAGGACACCAGTGTGAGCTCCCTCCCTGTGGCTTTGCCCAGCACAATCTGGGAGGCTCCCCAGGGCCCAGTGGAGATGGCGAAAGCAGTTTGGCAAAGAAGGTTCAGCCTAGAGCGGCAGCTCCAAGTGAGGGGGGGGTGTCAGTGGGGCACAGGCCCCCAACGGTGCATCCATCTCTCCCAGTCCCGGGCAGCTCCAGCCTCCGCCTATGTCATGTGGCCTTCGCCTTGCTTCCTGGGTCAGAGCGTGGGATCTCTAGCCCCTGGGGTTGGGTACAAATCCAGTTTCGTCTGGCTCAGCAACACGGGCCCTGGGCCTGGGTTCCCAGCCCCAGAACCTGACCTCCTAGCCTCAGCCTGGCAGTGTGAGGGAGTCAGAGGAGGGTAGAAATCACTCCCGTGTTTGCACGCCGGCTGCTCTTGTGATTGCCAAGGTAGGAAAGGGGCTCTCAGAACCCAACCTGCCAGAATAACGGAACAGAATGGAAAGTTCTAGAAAAGGAGCTTCCTCACTCCCTGGGGTCATAGAGGGCTCTTACTGACCACAGTGGTGTTTGGGAAGGTTCTCGCAATCTAGGGAGGCTGGAGTGGGCTTCTGGGGGGCATACCCTATGCTCTACAGGGCCTGGCTGCTGGAATGGTGGCACTCTCGAAGTCCTGCAGGAAGATCATGAGTTTGAGGCCAACCTGGACTACAGATTGGGATCCTGGTTCAAAAAACAAACTGGGCGGGGCTGTCGAAACGGCGCAGTGAGTAAAGGCGCTTGCCACGAAGCCGACTGCTTGAGTTCACTCTCTAGCACCCACACAGTGGAAGGAAGGAGAGAACCACTTCCCACAAGTTGTCATCTGACCCCCACATACATGGTGGCACACACAAGCGTACACCCACAGCCAGGTGGTGGCACACACCTTTAGTCCCAGCACTGGGAGGCAGAGGCAGGTGCATCTCTGAGTTTCAGGCCAGCCTGGGCTACAGAGTGAGTTCCAGGACAGCCAGAGCTACACAGAGAAACCCTGTCTCAAAAAACAAAACCAAACCAAACACAAATAAGTAAATGTGATTTAAAAACAAAACAACAAAAACCTGGAGAAAGAGGAGGAAGAGAAAAGGTTGGTCCATGTGTGTAACAACAGCCGGTTACCACCATATTGAAATTTGTAATGGTTTTAGAAGGCTCTGCCTTTCCACGCGGCTGGCCTCTGCAGGGCTGTGTGCCTGCCAGGTCACCTGCACTTTCACCTAAATCACCATCTCCTTTGAGGTTCAGTGTCAAGCTGAGGACAGCAGTCCCTGCCACAGCAGTCCCCTCACCTTGCTGACCTGAGTACTCCCCTAGGAAGGCCACTGTGGGCAGGGGTGAACCCTGGGCTCTGCCCTTGCACGGGAGATATGGGCAAAGAAGGAATTGGCAGGCCGGACTGTGCCGCTGGGAGTGTGAGGGGTGCTCAATCCTCACAAGGATCCTTGACTCCTGCTTGGCCTGTCTTATGCACTTATTATTATTATTATTATTATTATTATTATTATTATTATTATGTGTGTATGTGTGTGTATGTATGTGTGCGTGTGTGTGTGTATGTGTGTGTGTGTGTATGTGTGTGTATGTGTGTGTGTATGTATGTGTGCGTGTGTGTGCATGCAAAGCCACAGGTCAGCTTTGAGCCTCATTCCTTGGGCACCACCCACCTTGTTTTTGAGTCAATGTCTCTCACTGGCTTCAAACTCAACAAGTAGGCAAGGCTGGCCGGCCAGCGAGCCCCAGGGGTCTTCTGGTCTCCGGATCCTCACAAGTGTGAGCCACAAGCCCAGCTTTTTCACATGGGTTCTGGGGATGGGAGTCAGGTAGGTGTGCCTGCCCGGCAAGTGCTTTACCAACTCTGCCTCTTCCCAAGCCCCATTGTTACAATTATTGTTAGTGGTGGTGGTGGGAGTGTGGGGGATTGAACTGACGACCTTGCATATGCTAGGTGAATAACTCTACCACTGAGCTACCACCCAGCCCGTCTTTACTTTTTGTTTTGACACAATGTCTCGCTCAGTTGCCCAGGTAGGTCCGGGACCTGCTCTGAAGTCCAGGCAGTCCTTCAGGTTTTTTTTTTTTTTTTTTTTTTTTTTTTTTTTTTTTTTTTCAGAGCTGAGGACCGAACCCAGGACTTTGAGCTTGCTAGGCAAGCGTTCTACCACTGAGCTAAATCCCCAACCCCAGAATTTAATTTTTTTAAAGTTATTTATTTTTATTTTATGTGTATCGGTGTTTGCCTGCATATCTGTGTGAGGGTGTCAGATCTTGGAGTTACAGGCAGTTGTTAGCTGCTGTGTGGGTGCTGGGAATTGAACCCAGGTCCTCTGGAAGAGCAGTTAGTGCTCTTAAGCCACTGAGCCATCTCTCTAGCCCCAGGCCTTGAGGTTTTGATCCTCCTGCCTCAGCTTCAGTCTGGAGGAGCTGGAATCACAGGGCTGTACCATCAGAGTCCGCTGTACTTTCTTATTTATTTATTTTGAGACAATCTCATTTCATAAGGCCAGGCTGATCTTGAACTCATGGCTCCAGTCTCTGATTTTATCCCTGTTAGTCATAGATAAAAATGACTTTCCGGTCCTCAGCTCTGGAAAAAAAAAAAAAAGACTTTAGCAGCATGTGGGTGTTCTCAGAAACATTTCCGCATGAGGCCAAGATCAGTGCTGGACAGTCTTCGCAGGCTGACCTTCCTCACACACCCCATGGGCGCTTGTGATTTGGGGGTTCAAACCTCCAGGTCTTTGTTTATGCCTTTCTCCCATGTCTATGTAAGGGTGTATTTTTTTCTTCACCAGTCTTTTGACCATGTGACCTCTTAGCCCTTCAGGGGCAGCCAATGGAGGAGCTTGGAGTTTTTTTTCCCAGCGAAGAAGGCCCTGTAGGCATTCCCTGGATCCTCTGCCCATGGTCCCACAACCTGACTCCCCTCAGGGCAGCTGACCTGTGGGCCACCCACTGGGGTGCCTGCTCGTTTGTTTAGTGTCTGTCTTGGCAACACTTTTGGGGTTCATCTTTGGTGCTTGTGGCCTTGCTTCCTACAGTGCCATAGACACGTGCCATGGTCCATGTGCACAAGCTGCTGTCCAGCTAGCTGTCAGCAGACACTGGGCCATGCCCGCGGTCTGGCCAGTCGACATGAAGCCACCATGCACATTCTCGAATTCTCAAGCTGCCTCTGGTCTTTGTACTTTTGTACCTGGGCAGTCAAGCCAGGTCTGGCCCTCACTGTGCCCGGCTCCAGTGGACTGCATGGGGGTACCAAGACACAAGCCAGTTCTAGCAGCCAACCTACTTGACTCAGAGACCCTGTGGGCTCTAACTGTGAGTCTTGATGTTTATGTTTCCCAAGGCGCCTCTTTTTTTTTTTTTTTTTTTCAAGATAGGGTTTCTCTGTGTAGTTTTGGTGCCTGTCCTGAAACTCACTCTGTAGACCAGGCTGGCCTCGAACTCACAGAGATCCACCTGCCTTTGCCTCCTGAGTGATTAAAGGCATGCACCACCGCCGCCTGGTCTTTTCTTTTCTTTTTTTTTTTTTTTAATACTTATTATTTTCTTTTATGGCTATGAATGTTTTGCCTGCGTGTGTGTGTGTGTGTGTGTGTGTGTGTGTGTGTGTGTGTGTGTGCTGCATGCATGCCTGTTGGATCCCCTGGAGTTGGAGTTACAGTGGCTGTGAACCACCGTGTGGGTGCTGGGAATTGAACCCAGGTCCTCTGAACGAGCAACAAGTTCTCTTAACCACTCTAGCAACCCCCAAAGTGCTTCTTGACCTCTTAGTCTCACACCAGCCATGCCATCATAACTCATTTCCAGGTTCCCAGATGTCAGTCCTGCCTGTGAGTGGGGACACTAAGGAGGTCACATGCTTGGTGTCAGTGAGCAGCTGGCTGGTGGGTTAACGTATGCAAATAAAAAAGGATAAACCTCAAACACTTGCCCTCCACCAGACCTCACTGAGTCTCACTGGGACCCACGGAAGTGGATGTCAATCCACTGGAATTCTCTCTCCTCACTCTGTAACCCTGTCTTGGAACTCACTGTGTAGCCTAGGTTGGCCTTAAACTGGCCATTCCTCTGTCTCAGCCTCCCGAGTGCTGGGATAGCATGTATGCCACCGTGCTCTTTTTTATGTGCTGGGGATGGAGCCCAGGATTTCTTGCATACTAAGCTAGCACTGTATCAACTGAGCCATATACCCAGCCTCACAGTTCCAATTTCTATGTTTTGGAAACAGCAAGGAAGCTGTGTCGGGGAGAGAAGGGGCAGATGGGGGATGCGTGTGTGGTGGTGGGGTTCTAAGCAGAGCAGAATGTGCTCTGACTGCTTCCTCCCGGGGTCTAAGGGATGAGGAAGGAACAAAGGAGAGACTTGATCTCCAGAGTCCCCAGGAAGGCAGAGGGTCTATGTAGATGAGCATGGGGTCTATGTAGGTGAGCAGAGGATCTATGTAGATGAGCAGAGGATCTATGTAGATGAGCAGAGGGTCTATGTAGATGAGCAGAGGGTCTATGTAGGTGAGTAGAGGGTCTATGTAGATGAGCAGAGGGTCTATGTAGGTGAGCAGAGGGTCTATGTAGATGAGCATGGGGTCTATGTAGGTGAGCAGAGGATCTATGTAGATGAGCATGGGGTCTATGTAGATGAGCAGAGGGTCTATGTAGATGAGCAGAGGGTC